>VDFB02207507.1:0-11123 GCA_007258455.2 Sequoia sempervirens | reverse complement strand
ATGAAAATGGGAAGTTAGAAAGGAAACAATGTGGATATCTATCTAGGTAGCTAGGAAGTAAAGAGGAATGCTATACATACCTAAGGGAAATAATAATCTTACAAATAGAATGATAAAAATATTAATAAAAATGAGGGACAATAATTTCATGCCCCAAAGAGTAGAATATTTTTTATGGGAGTACTAAATAATGGAGGACGCTCACTTCTTGCCCAATGAGAAAAAGGGATCACAATAGGGATGATAATGTGAATATGCTCACAAGTGAACTCAAATATATTGACAATGATAGGGATGGATAAGGGGGAAAGATAATTAATATATACCCCCTCAAGTGATGAGAAATCACAAGGAAAGAAAAGGCATTGAAGCTATCCTCCTTGATAGATAGTAGAAAGGCTTGAAACATGGATTGAGTAAAGGAAGAAATGTGTATTAGTGAAGAGGAAAGGGTGATGAAGAGAAATAGGGATAAGTCACATAAAGATGGTGTGAAGAGAATGTGACGGGTTATAATATTATGTCATATGTAGAAATAATTATCTATAAAAGAGAGAAAAGAGGAGGTAAGAAATGGCCCGTAAAGGCCAAGGTAAAGGATGAAAGCAAGAATAGAAATTGTAATCAAAGGAAAGGAGTGTGGTTAGTAAAAAGAGGTAAGTGATAAGTAGATGAATTTTTCAAAGATAGAATCAAGGATGTAGTGAGACCCACAAAATAATAATGAACAATAGTTAAAGGCCAAGATAGCTTGATCAATGTCTATATTTTATGTGGAAAAATTCAATCCTAATAATATATAGTACTAACTAATATATGGATCATCATCCTCTAATTTTCATATAAAAAGGTTTCATCAAGTTAAATTAAACATAAGTGAGATGAATTTAGTATAAGTAAAATAGTAAAGGAGGAAGTGGTAATGAAAAATTGGAGACGAAGTAAGTAGTCAATGTGGGTTAAGATGCTAATAAAGTAAAATAAAAAATAAAAAATGAGGAGCATAAAGTGAAATTCAATTTAGAAAAGGAAAAATAGAATATCTCAAGCAACAATAATGGTCATTTTAATATGTTAGTAGGTTTCATAATACAATCCTAAGCTTATGCAGTAGACAACCAAGGATTTTATTCTAATCCATATTTATTGTATACATTGTGAAGTGACTAGCTATAGTAAAGGAAGTATGGAAGTAGTGGGATAGAAGCGACAATGGATAAGAATAAATTAATGCTTATGTCAAAGAGCTATAGAATGAAAATTACTATGATTCATTAATAGATTAACCATTAAGACCAATAACTTTAAGAGAATAAAAGATTCAAATGTAGAAGACAGATTAGGGAAATGTTGCATTATTGTCATTGATGTCAAAGACTCTACATTGGAAGTCTATTGGTAATGAGTCAAAGCCTCTAAGATAGATTTGGTTGCAAATGTTGTCAATATTGTCTAAATTATTAAAAAAATGTCATTATTGTCTAGATGTTTTTTTTTGCTCTAGACTGGATTATTTATGCTCGGGTTTCTACACTTGATAGGGTTTTAGCCCTAATTCCCTTAAACCCTAAGCATTCTCCTGTCATGTTCTTTATGTTTAAATTCATCATTGAATGGATATCAGTTGTTCCTGGTCACTTAAGTTATGACTTAATCCCTTTGGAAATGTTGGTTATTGGCCTCGCTCACTATCTAATCTGGTTTGAAATATTTTATCTAAGTCTAATGTTAATACTTTTAGAAGTGTTAAGAAATGAGGGTTGATAGATATTGCATTACTACATACGAGTGCATTTTGAGCTTTTCCAACCATGTATGGATTTTGCAAATGATGTGGTGTAATACGGGTGTCCAAAATTGAAATTTCAGTAAGAAATACAAATGCATACATAGTGTATAAGAACATTTTGAGCTAACCTAGACTGCATCATGTTTGTGATGATGTGCATGATGTTGACACATGTCCAAGATGACGTTCATGTATGAGGTTTGGAATAGATTTTATGGTAGGGAGACGAGTCTATGAACATAAATCCAATAGTGGGATATAGAAGTAGTCCCCGCTGGTCCCATAGTGAACTACACCTAATATCCAATTACAAACACTTTTATCCATAAAGTACACAAACTAACAAATCATGTGATGCCACATCAGCACCAATAAAACATGACTTAGTGCACCACCATCGGTCTAATTTTTTTGGGACTTTTTGATACCTAAACAAAAAGTATGTTGGCCCTCTAAAATCAAAAATATAGAAGCACATGATTTTCCGAAATAAACCGCTAGCCAAAATTGGGAGTGATTCAAAACACCAAAATACCTTTGAGAAACACAGTTAGGTGCTCCACTATGGCCCTCTCCCCAGCACATGAGTGCATTTTGAGCCTATTCGAATTATGTCAATTTTATAGTGTTGTGAAATGCTGACAAGTTTCACAATACTGCAAGAACACATTTTGAAGCCTGTCTGAACCATGTTGAGTTTTTGATGTTGCAGACTACCAACGTGCGTCCTATGTTGATGAATTTTCAATTCTAGATCAATGGCTATTGTGCATCCACAAAGAGGAGAGAGAAGGTTACGCGAAATTATATGATGGTGACACGCATCCAAGAATTTTCAAAGTGGTATCTTCTATCCTATGGGCTGGTGTATCCCGATTTGAATATACACCATTTATTTTCCCGGAAATAAGGATGATCTACAACAAATTCAAATATGCTTATCGACTATTTCTTCGTTCTGAAATTAATTTTCTCAAGCTGACATGATAGCGATATAAATTATTTTTCATAGGCCGACTTTTTCATCACCAACGATTCAAATTTTTGGTCTAGGTCGGTATAGTAAAGTTATCTTTCTCCCCAGATCAGTATTTAAACAAATTGTTTTAGAATTTTTGGAGTGTGATGTATAGAAGTGTAGAAAACTGTACAGAACTGAGGTTATATATGGGTGTGTAATCTTCTTGAGTTATTCATGTTTTATCTTTCAAAATAGAGTTAGTGTGAGTGAAGGAGAGCAGAGTGTATATTCATAGCAGTCTAGAAGATTGAGAAGAAATGTACAAATTCACTCTATAAGCATTTTTTACAAATATTTGGTTGTATGTGTCATTGTAATATTTTTTTTTGCATCTTGAGTTGGTGTCTACTGGTTCATAAGAGGCTAGCTTCTCTTCTTTTTTGATTTGATGTTCAATTTGGAGGATTGGTATCCCCTTTAGGTTGGTGCCTATTAAACCTATTTTGGGTATTGGTGTCTCCAATGGATCGGTGCTTGCAAAAGTATTTATAATATCTAAATTTTCTTATGAGGCTAGATTTGGGATGTAGATCTAAGTAGCTTTCCTCACCATGGCTTTCATTACTACTTGTGATTTTTTGATGTTCATTGATCAAACTTTAAGTTTAATGATATACTCATTCACCCACCCCTCCTCCTCCCCTCTCAATATATTTGTGTGTTCATCAATTGATATTAGAGCTAAGTTCCTTGGTATAGCTTAATATCTAGTGGTATATCTTGAATTTGAACACATGGTAGGTTAAGATAGATCTCACTCAAACAGGGTGTCATAATTTGATGGGATAAATTATGCTTTCTAGAGTATAAGGATGGAATCGTACCTGACATCATTAGGATTTGATGTTTAGAGATCTATTGTGGATGGCTACAATGCTCCTACAACTCCTCTAATAGATCAAGCTAATAAGAAGGCATGTGAGTATAATGCTAAAGCTAAGAATGCAATTGCAAGTGGACTAACAAATTCATAATTTGAAAAAGTAATGTATTGCGAGTCTACTAAGGACATTTAGCAAAAGCCCTATAGCATCTATGAAAGTGATGATAAGGTCAAGCAAGCCAAACTACAAACTCACAAGCAAGTTTGAGAGCCTAAAGATGAAAGAAGAAGAAAATATTGTTGACTATTTGCTCAAGGTAGATGAAATTACTAGTGTTATTAGAGGACTTGGGGAAGAATTGAAGGAACCATTAATTGTAAAGAAGGTATTCAAATCCCTCTCCCAAAGGTATGATGCAAAAGTTTCTTCTATTGAAGAAGCTAGGTATTTGGATAAATTTACAATGGATGAACTCTTTGGATCTCTCACTACTTATGAAATGAGGAATGTATGTAAAGAAACATCAAAGTAAGAAGTTGCCTTCAAGGAATCTAAGAATGAGAGGAATGAATAATCTGATCCAAGCAATGAGTTTGAAGATGAGGAAGCTAACTTTTTAAGAAATTTGAAGGTTCATGAAATTATAAAGGTAAGTTACCTTTCAAATGATTCAATTGTGGTAAAGCAGGTCACTATGCTTCAAAGTGTCCTTTTGGAAAAATCAAAGTGATGATAAGTACAAAAATAAAAATAAGAACTCTCATAAGGATAAGAAGAACATCTATTCAAAAGAGGACAATACCTCATTTGAGGAATATGATCAATGTACTTCTAAAGAAGAAAGGGAAGAAGTTCTAATCATGGAAATGGAAGTTCTAAAAGATTAATTATAAAACCATGTAGAAGATGGTGAAGATATGCCAAATCGTGATGAAGAACAATTTGAAGTAGACTTAGAAGGAGAACTTGTCTGTACATCAAGAGTGATCTAAAATAATAAAGGAAAGAGAATCAGAATTTGAATTTGAAATTTGAAGGATCTAAAAAGATGGTTATAGATCTCAAAATTTAGATAGAAGAAGCAAAGAGGATAGAAGATGCCTTGTCAGAAAAATTAAAGGAAGAAGAGATGGAATGCGAAAGGATTGAGGTAGAAATTGTATCCTTGAGAAAGGATTATGAAAAGGTTAAGTGTTAATTGGACAAAAACTTGATGTATGAGAAGAGTACTAAAATTCTAGATGAGATCATAAGTATCCAAAGGTCATCTTTCATCAAGATTGGTCAAGTGAATTTGATAATGGTCAAAATTCAAAGAAGACAATTGCAAGACAATTTAATGAGAATGCCTACAATAATTAAAAGATTGATCAATACAAGGAGACTAAAAATAAGAAGAAAGAGATGGATTTACTAAAGTCAACAATCAAAAGAGAAGATTCATGGGTCCAACTCCTGCAAGGCAATCCTTCATAACCAAGTGAAATTAATCTTTCTCTAGTTATTGTTTCTTTTGTAATCAATATGGTCATAAGGCTATTTATTGTAGACCAAATGCAAGAAGAAATAATTTTGTAAGAAATAATTCATTTGCACCTTTATTTGATTTCAATATCATATGGTATAAGTGACAATTTTGGGCACAAGGAAATTTTTTATAAAATTTGCTTTCTAAAACCTCCTAGATAGGAAAGGAAAGAAAATGTGAGTACTTTTTCTATTTATAAGGACCTAAGAAGGAATGGAAAAATTGAGATATAAAATTAACATACTAAAAAAATCAATGATCTTCTTCAAACTACATTTCATGCTTGATGAAGCCTTCTAAGGACTCCATATATTTTGCAATATTAACACTTAATACTTTATGTTTGGCTTAAGAACTTATGATATTACCTTTTATATGTACTTCAAATATGAACTTAATTATGCGTAAGAACTTTGAATATAAATGTTTTGTATGAATGCTTATTTTTGTTAAAAATATGTGATTAAAGTGATATTTAATGTGTGATTGTTTCATGATGGTGTGTATTTAATGCATAACTAGAAGAAACATTTACTTATCAAAGTCAAGTGCTAACTGTTTCCCATTGAAAATGAGATTGGCGGCTAACCTTTTATAGCTCAACATCCTTGACCAAGTTACCTGTGAACTGAGTAACAGTTCCAGCTATGCACATGTCCAGTTCTGAAGTTCTATTTGGCATTAATTGAAGATAGTTTCAAGATCTTCATGACTATTTTTCCTGCACTCCAAGATATCTTTAATAGACTGGAGCTTGTTTACTTTCCCACGTTTCCCTATTTTCAAATAAGAGATGGATATATGTGTCCAGTCTCAAGTTAGTTCATTATTAGATTATCTTAGTTTGATTTCAAGTTTTGTTCTGCTTTTCAATTCCCAATTGAAACAATTTGTAATTCACCCCTCCTTGGGAACATTTGATGAAAATAAAAGGAGGTTGATCTAAATTTTGTGTTGAATCCCTCCAGAGTTAAAGCAGAGCCTACTCTACTAAAGGAAGGTGATTCTGTTAAGTTTATAGTTGATCTTCATTCATTTAAAACTTCATCTTTGTTCTTGGAATGGTTTTACAAGTTGAATATTAGAATATATCTCAATCTTTCATTATAATCTTAGATCGATTACTATGTTAATTAAATCTTAGATCAATTACTATGTTAATTAAATCTTAGATTAATTACTATGTTAATTAAATCTTAGATCGATTACTATGTTAATTAAATAAAGAGTCCTTTCAGTTTACCAGTTAACTAGATTGCAGATCAAATAGCTAGTTTAGCATTGATGAATGGTTATGTTTTTAATGGAATATGAGCAGAGCAAAAATTATTACTTGTAAAATTGAACAAAAGAGGATTGAAGTAGTTTGTTTTTAAAGATTTAAACTCTAGATCTTGATTTGAGTAATTGTTAGATTCTTGTTTTCCTGCAATTAGATTAAGTTAATCATCCAGTCCTTACCATTGAATTTAGCTTGGAATATGACCTATCTTTGTACATTTTATGTTTTAAAGTAATTTTGATTTAAATCTTTAGAATAATTTAAGAGAAAGTTAGAAGTATAGCATAAGATAGTGTAGAGTTGCTTCAGATAAGGAAGGAACAACTCTGAACCACTCCTAACTAGGCAGAACCACAACAACACCCCCCCCCCAAAACTGATCCAACTCTTACTGCAGATAGCTTTAGACATCCCTAGGTTGACAAATAAATATTAAATGATTAGGGAATTGTGACAGCAACAACCCATATCCATCAATGCTCAAGAGAATTTGTGGGTTATTGATAGTGGGTGCTCTATTCACATGATTGGAGATAAAAGAAAATTCATCAACTTGAAGAAGTGGAATGCTAGTTCAATTAAATTTGGTGATAATACTACTACAAGGATCTATGGAAAAGGATATATAAGCATTGATGGAAGATTTAGGACAGATGATGTTCTATATGTTGAAGGACTAAAGCATAATATTTTAAGCATAAGTTAGATGTGTGATAAAGGCTACAATATCACATTCCATGCTCAAGGACGTGAAATTAGGAAAAATGGAAAGATTGTTGCAGAAGAAAGTAGGACTGAAGGTAATTTGTATAATCTCACTGAAGTCAAAGGAAGAAGTTATCTTTTAGGAAATTCAGATGAAAGTTATCTATGGCATAAAAGGACGGGTCATATCAATTTTGATAATCTTGTGAAGATGAGTTCCGAGCATGTTGTGAGAGATATGCCAAAAATTTCTAAGACTGCAAGTACCTTTTGTAAATAATGTCAACTAGGGAAGCAAACAAAAGTACCATTCAAGACAAAGGATAATTCTACTATAGAGCCATTGGATTTGGTTCATGCAAATGTATGTGGACCTACAAAAATAAAATCCTTGCAAGGAGAAAGATATTGTGTGTTATTCATTGATGATTTTACCATAATAACTTGGGTTTCTTTCTTGAAAGAAAAAATTTAAAAGCTTCTATTATATTTAATAATTTTAAGGTTATGGTTGAAAATGAAATGGGGTCAAATATTAGATACCTAATGTCCAATAGAGGTGGTGACTTTACTTATAATGATTTTGAAGAATTTTTTGAAGAATATAAAATCATAAGACAATATTCAGATGTAAGAACTCCTCAAAAAAAATTAGTTTCTCTATAAGTGATTACATGGATGGAGCTTTCTTTGGGTGGTGTTATTTTTTCAAATTTGGAGAAGGTGGGGAAACTTTGTTTTTAGGGTAGAATTAATGGTGGTGGGTTTTTTTATTGCAATGGTTTCAGACATGGATGTCCAACTGATGGGAGCTTTTGTCTTGTTGATGGGATTTTTTGTGGGTCCTCCTTCTTGGGTCCCTTGAACATGTTTTTGTTTCTTCAAAGGATATGGACATTGGTATTTGTTCTAAGAAAGTGGGGGACTCTAAACCCTTTGGTCCTGGGGGCTTGTCATATTGTACTAGAGCTGAGATTCCCTCTGCTAGGAAGTAGGTTGGTGGTTAGACATTAGTTAATGCCTTTCATGCAGGACCCAAATGGTCGAACCTTTTTGGTGCCAAACCAAAACACAAGAGTTCCTCAACTCTAGTGGACTTCCATGGTGATCCCTCTATTAGTGATTTTTCCATTTCAATCCCTCATAGTATTATTGAGAAGAGTGTTTTATCAATGGACATGTCATTGATTGGCAAGTTTTTAGGCCCTCTCCCAAATATTGTGCCTAGTTCATAACCTTTGTCTTAAATTTTGGAGGGTTAAGGTCTAGGTTGATGTGGTTGTGATGGCGAAGGTTTTTTCTCTTTTTATTTTACTTGTGAGGATATTTTTTGAGTATTCTTACTAGTGACCCTTGGTTGATTGGAAAATCTACCTTGGTTTTGAAAAAGTGGGAACCTAGTTTTAACCCCAGTGCCTACTCTTTTTCTTCTACTCCATTTTGGGACCACTTGCTTGGCCTCCCATTATATTTTTGGGATGAAGAAGTGTTTAAAGGTATTTCCAATATGTTTAGTAAGTTTTTATCTATTGAATAGATGACTTCCTCTAGGAAAAAGCTGGTGTATGCTCAATTTTGTGTGATTATGGACCAGACTACTCATTTTCCCTCTTTAGTGAAGATCAACTCCAAATTTTGTGAGTGGGGTCAAGTGGTAGAATTTGAAGCTATTAAGTTTTCTTGCTTCTAGTATAAGAAAGTGAGCCATTGGGCTAAGAGATGCCCTCAAAAACCTCTCCTCAAGGAGTGGAGGGAGAAGGGGAGGAAGACAAATTTGAAAGTGGATGAATCTTGTGATAAGGATGGGATTAATCAATTTGAGTCTATTGTGGATAAGTCGCTTGTAAAGGTAGCTTTATGATAGGGTAGGGCTGGATGGAACACTCATTGTTCCATGCTCTGGGTCTCACCTTGGCAACCCCTTTGGTGTCACTCTCCACCACCTTAACCTATAGTCCCTAATGCTTGTTAGGCACCCCTGGTTCTCCTGGCCAACCCTACTATCATCTCCATTTCCCTAACCAAGCCAATCTTGGTGCTCTCTCTGCCATTCTCTCCTTAGCCCTTAATCTTCCTAAAGGCTAGCTAAATCTCCAACCTTCACTAATTCGATGCAGGGGTGTGTGATGTCTCCCATGGCTTCAAGACCATCCCCCTAGGGTTCTTGATCATCCACCAATCTCCAATTCTCCATCGCTCTCACCAAACCCTCTTCTAGGGTTAAAAAGGCTACTAGCCCTTGAGCCCCAATTAGGTCTCCTAACCTGAGAAAAAAAGAAACCACTCCAAAAACCTCTAAATGACCTAGGATATTTTCTTGGGGTTTGTGTTTCCTATGGCCACACCTTGAAGATTTTTTGGGTTTGGAGCCTGTACTTCCGTACACTGCCCTACTCAAAAATGGCCAAAAACTAGGGTTTATAAGCCTTTTTCAGGCTGCTTCCAAACTGTCAGAGATTTCACACACCAAATGGGTTGATGGAGCCTCCTCCTGACCACCAGCCTTGCCAAGACTCACAGCTAAATTCTCCAAAAGGAAATTTATCAATACCTTGTCACCCCTGCAAGTTATGTGCTCTGCACCCCATGTCTTCCCTAGCCGGACTCTTCCTGGCTCGCCTAGGGCAAGACTTTGCTAGCAGCTCCTGCACACACACAAACCCTAAAACCTACCATCTGTACAAACATGGAGTCTAGGCACTATTCCCAAAGGGCCGTATAGTTTGTACGGTGGGAAAGTGGTCTAGCACTCCATTTCCTCAAAACTGTCTGGTTCAGACCAGCAACAGGGCAAAAGTAAACTATTTACAAATGGTGCTTGAAAATTGAACAAGGAAGCTATTTAATGTTACACAATGCTTGTATGCTAACAACACTACATCCTATAGTCAAAAAAGTAGCAGATTTAATCCATTAAAGCTCTATTTAGATGCAAAAATTAGAAATTGTCTCACAGAACATGCTGTCTTCCTTCAATTTCACAAAAAATCACTACAACATCCATGCTTCCAACCCTGCTCCATGGTCGAAGCACACCTTAAATAGGCTCCAAAAATAGTTAAGCTCCTTTAGTCGAACCTATTGATGACCTAATGGCAAAAGTTATAAGATCCACTATGTTTTTCAACCTTTGCCAACTTTTAGAAAACTAAGCAAGATGAGCTTCAAAACTTATTCATCCCTTCACAACTTCTATCCTTGGGATCAACACACCTCTAAGTTATCTACCTCAATCCACTGGTCAACATGACCTTCATGGAAAACATTGCAAAAACAAAACTTCATTCTAGTCTTCCTAACTGACTAGTTTTTCCTAGGTGCTCCTGCACCATTCTCCCCCCTCTACACAAACTCTAAGGAATGTCAGGAGAGGGTAATGACACATCTATGCCCTACCTCTTGAGCTAAGCTTCATCCATCCATGTAGCCTCAGATTCATGCTTATTCCTCCATTTGACAAGATGCTCCATGTATACCTTGTGCCTTGTAGCCTTCTTCACTCTTGACTCCAAGATCTTCTCTGCCTGAGGCTTGTCTTGATTAGGTAAGGATGTATTGTTGATGTCCTTGAAGATCTCCTTACTGTTCTGATCCACATCATTGACTGACCCCTTGTACTTGATCAAGTCAGCTATATTGAAAACTGGTGAGATTCCTAAACCAGTAGGTAACTCTAACTTGTATGCATTTTTACCATACTTGGCTAATATCTTGCATGGTCCTACTCTTTTCATTTTCAACTTGGTTGAAATTCCCTTATGTAACCTTGACTTGTTAAGGTGGACCATGACATAGTCTCCTACTGCAAATTGCACATCCTTCCTTGACAAATCTACCTTCTCCTTCAACTTTTGTGTAGCCTCGGTGACTGTCTTCTTCACCTGCTCCTGAATCTCTTTCATGGTTTGACTAAAGTCCTCTGTATGTCCACTTTTATGTTCCATATCTCCAAGATCTCTAAGCTCACATATGCC
>VDFB02207506.1:0-14490 GCA_007258455.2 Sequoia sempervirens | reverse complement strand
ATTCGAAAGATGCAGAAAATATGGAATATCTTTGAACCCGAAGAAATGTGTGTTCGGGGTAACTGAAGGAAAGCTGCTTGGCCATGTAATAACAGAAAAGGGTATTCTTATAGACCCTGACCGAGTAGAGGCTATCTCCAGAGTGGGTCTACCTTCAAGTCAGAAAGAATTGAAGTCTTTCTTCGGAAAGATTAATTTTGTGAGAAAATTTATAACAGGATTTGCCAAAATAGTCAGGCCCTTGACTGAAATGCTTAAAAAGGATGCGAAGATAGAGTGGACAGAGTCAACAAGAAAAGCTTTCGAAGAGATCAAACAGGCCATAGTTGACGCTCCTGTCCTGGTCAATCCTGATTATACAAAGCCATTCTACCTTTATTCCTTCACATCAGAGCATACATGTGTCGCGATGCTAACACAGAGAACAGAAGAGAAAGATGAACATCCTATTGCTTTCATGAGTGCACCTTTCAAGGATGCAGAGCTGAAGTACCTGAACGTTGAAAAGCAAGCATATGCCTTAGTTAAAGCAATAAAGAAATTTCGCCACTATGTATTGAGAAGTAAAGTTTTTGCCATAGTCCCAGATGTAACCGTCAAAACCCTCCTGATGCAGAACGAATTAGGAGAAAGAAGGGGTAAATGGGTCACGATCATCCAGGAATATGATATTGAAATTCAACCGATGAAGATTGTCCGTGGCCAAGCTTTGACACAAACCATTGCTACAGGACCTGAATTAGTACAACATGTGTATGAATTACAAGAGGTGTCCCCTGATGAGTGGTATGACGATATCATCTACTTCCTCCTTAATCACAAATGCCCGAATCATTTAAAACCGGTGCAAAAGAGGGCCTTACGCATGAAGAGCCAAAGGTACATGTTGCAAGGGGCAGTACTGTACAGGAGAAATCACGAAGGAGTTTTTCTAAGGTGCCTGGGAAAAGAAGAAGCTAAACAGACAATTGAGCATTTCCATTCCAGATTCGGAACCGGCCACGGAGGATCTCTTGCAACAGCACATCAAATCTTGATGGCTGGCTACTATTGGCCAACAGTATTTAAAGATGCATTTGATCACGTGAAGACTTGCCACACCTGTCAAATCACTGCAGCACGAGAAAGGAACCCGGTTATGCCACTGCAACCTGTGATTGAAGTGCGACCTTTCGCAAAGTGGGGACTCGACTTTATTGGTATGATTAATCCACCTTCCTCGGCACAACACAGGTATATCCTAACCGCAACTGACTACTGCACGCGGTGGTCAGAAGCTCAAGCTTTAAAATTTTGCACTTCTGATATTGTAATCAATTTTTTAGAAGAGAACATTGTCACCAGATTTGGATGTCCTCATGCTTTAGTGTGTGATAATGGTTCAGCGTTTTCTTCATTGAGATTTTCTAACTGGGCTTTCGAGCATTGTATCACTTTGAAGTTTTCATCAAATTACTACCCCCAAGGCAACGGATTAGCAGAATCCACCAACAAGAATTTACTAAACGTCATCAAGAAACTGCTAGACAAAAATCCAAGGGACTGGCACACGCAATTGAGATTCGCTCTTTGGGCGGATAGAGTAAGAGTAAAGAGTTCCTTGGGTACATCACCTTACCATCTGGTTTATGGACAAGATCCAATATTTCCCATACAGCTGAGAATTCCAACCCTACAATTCATGCAAGAGTGTTTAGAAGAAGAAGAGAGGGTTAAAACCAGATTATCACAGTTACTTCTTTTGGAAGAGAAGAGAGATCAAGCCTTGGAGAAATTTTCTAAACATCAAGACATTGTTAAGAGATGGTTTGATAAACGAGCAAGAGTCAAAGCTTTTCGAATTTCCGATTTAGTCCTTTGTTGGGACAAAGCACACGAGAGAAGAGGAGACCACAACAAATTTGACAACCTATGGATGGGTCCCTTTCAAATTTCGGAAATTTTGGGAGACAATGCTTTCAAACTGAAGACACTGACCGGAGAAGAAGTCCCGTTGCCAGTCAACGGGCAATTTCTAAAACATTACTTCCAGTCTTAGACTCCCAGTGGGTCTTGCCTTTGTACATAGCTAGTTTAGATTTCCTTTCCTGTTTGGGTTTGGTTTTGCTTTCGTTTTTTCCTGCTTTCTTAGATTAGTTTGCTTTGTTAGTTTGTTTGCTTTCGTTTGCTTTCCCGTAGATTAGTTGTTTTGAATAAATCAAGGATCTCTATTTGCAAGAAGGTGAAGTATTCCAAACACACACTGGTCTTATTCCACAAAGTAGTGTTAGAGTATTCCGTTGATAAATACCCGTTAGGAATTTTGAATCCGAGATTGAATTCTTCTAGTTTAACTTTAGGTTAAGATTTGTACTTGGCTAGAAGGGAAATTGTATATTGTGTCTAGACACTGAGTATTCAAAGATCATTATACATTTTACACATTTAACGATTTCTCTGAGTTATTATGGTCTCCTAGGAGAAGTCAGGGTTAGGCTAATCAAAAGTCTGGCTCCAGCGCCACTATAATACTCAAACCCATGTGAGCTTCATTGCTTACAAGCCAAAGTGTGGAAAAATATGAAAAGAGAAGAATATCAAAAAAGAAAAGAAATAAAGAAAATGAAAAATCAAAGCATTTGGCTTTTGGGTGTGCGGACATCTCTACAGGCGTGCATTCAAGTCAATCAATCATCAAAGAGAAAAACAAGAAAATCAGAAGAAATTATAAATCGCCGGAAGTAGAGCAATCTCCGTGAGTTTATAGAAGATAACCTTGCCGGGGCTATAGACGCTCGCTGGCAGCAAGGCTCTATCCAAGGATGCTTTTGGAGTTAAGACAAAATTACAAAGCCTGCCATGATGGAACCAAAGAGTCATACTGATTTCACGAGACGGAATGAACGCATTTGCACACACTTGTGATTGAAAAGAAAAGTGTCTTGATCCAATCTAGGGTTTCTTTCCTTTCTGAGTACACCTTTTAACCTAGAGGTAAGTTAGTTGAATTTAGTTAAAGATTCCAGATTCAGAATAGGTCTTTATCTTTGGAATGTTCAGGAACATTCCTCACGTGGAGTCGCCAGATGTTGTGACCTAACTCACACCTCGCCCCATTGCAAATGGGGACCCTTGACGTTTGCTTTTTAGGGTTTTGCTTTCGCCTGCTTTCGTTTTGTCTGCTCTCTGTTTGGGGGTTTTAAGTCTGCATTTTGAACGGTCACCCGAGTCGAGTCAGTGAATTTTAGTCTGGATCAATGTATAAACGTCACCATTGTGCTTAGAAGGCCTGGGAGACGAAGATCGACTGTCGTTTCGGTCGATTCTGACACTTCCAAAATTTTAGGGTTTCTCACCCCGGGCCCCTATTTTTTAGGACCTACTTTTTTGGCACTTTTGGGCAATTCTGGGATCCCTATTTTTAGGGTCTATTTTTGGAAAGTTGCTATTTTTGGAAAATTTCTATTTTTAGAAAGTTTCTATTTTAGCGCCACGAAGTTTCCAAAATGCACTCGGGAAGTTCAAAACGCTAAATCCAAACTCCTCGTAATTTATCTGCAAAGTTTTTTTGAAATTTTGGTCAAAAATCTGGAAAATCACAAAAAAGGTTCAAAAATCTGAAAATCTGTTAAAAATGGTGAGAAATTCTGGAAAATCACAGAGAAATCTGGTAAAGAACATCGAAAATGGTTGAAGATTTGATGAAATTCGTCAAGAAATCTGGAAATTTGTAAGAAATCTGAACAGTTCATGGAAAATCTGAGCACAATCATGGAGAAAACTAATAAATTCGCCTAAGTACAGAGGAAGTGAATGGTAAACGCCTTCAGCCAAGCAATCAATGGCATAAAATTTTGATCAATGGCATGAAAATCTGAGCAATGGCAATAAGATCTGTCAAGTCCGCCCTTGTCATGGTCAACCATAAGCTGAAGTCCGCCCATGGAGGAGAAGGAAATGTCTAAGGAAAGTTGGCAATGGCCAGGCTCAAGCTAAAGTCCGCCCTAGTCTTGGCCAACCAAAGCATGAAGTCCGCCCTCCAACCAAGGCAAGTGGTCAACCACAAGACAAAGTCCGCCCCAGCCAAGAAGGTAAATGGCAATGAAGAGTGTGAAGTCCGCCCAAGGTAAGAGAAAGAAATTTGGCTAAGGCATGGACAAAGACAAGTTAAAGTGGCAACAAAATGTGGCAAGTCCGCCCTAGGCATAAGGTAAGTGGCAAAGAAGATGGTCAAGTCCGCCTTGAGAAAGAAGTCCAATGGCAAGCAAAGTTAGGAAGTCCGCCCTCCAAAGTTAGCAATGGCAAAAGAAAGGCTGAAGTCCGCCCTGGGTTAAGTGTTAGATGGCAAGCAAGAGAGCCAAGTCCGCCCACCAAAAGGAGTCAAGTGGCTCAAGAAACAAGGAAGTCCGCCTTAAATATTAGACACTGGCCAGAAATATCATGAAGTCCGCCCTAACCAAGAAGTAAAGTGGCAACAAAATAAGGAAAGTCCGCCCAAGGTAAAAGAGGAAAATGGCTAAGGCATAGCCAAAGAAAAGTGACCAATGGCAAAGAAAATGGCAAAGTCCGCCATGTATTAGAAAGTGAAAAATTAAAATTTTGTCTAAGTGTGAACCTTTGAAAAATGAAAATATTCATGACACTTAGAAGATTCGCCCAAGAGAATAAAAAAAATCTTCGCCATGGCTAGAAAAATTAAGCAAATGGACAAAATAAAATTGGATTTGTCAAGGAAAATTGTGGAAAACTCGAGAATTTGGATAAATAAAATTGGACATGGCGAAAGAATTTTGGACGAGAGACAAGTCATGGCTAGAAAATTATTGGACATGGCTAGAAAATTATTGGACATGGCTAGGAAAACGTCAGACGAGAAATATTTTTTCGGCCAAATAAAATTGGACATGGCCAAATATTTTTGAGAAACGATCAAAAAATCATGGACAAATCAATTGGATGATCAAGATTATGGCAAGAAAATTTGGAAAAATTGAAAATTTGCCTAAGGCATTGACAATGAAATTTTCGAAAATCGAACGGGTTGGAATGGACACATAAAATAATTATTTTAATCTTTTATTTTCCAACACCAAAAAAGAGATAAGTCTTGAAAATTTCGAAATTGGAAAGAGAGAAAAGGAGTTTTGTTAAACTGTGAATGAAATTAGAAACTTTCCCGGACGAGGTGATTAAGGATAAAGCTTGCCATCTTGAAACAAAGTGAAAGAATGAGTTCGAACTTGATTCAAAGGAAACTTTGCAAATATGCTAAAATGATCGACCCTCTCACTTCTATAAGTGATTTCGTTTTTCATTTGTGCAATCACTCAATTTTGAGAGGAAAAGTGGTGAGAGGAAAATTGTTTAAGGCAAGAGGTTGAAGAAAAGTTGCAGCAAAGTGAAGGAAATAATCTGTTATCAGCTTGCATTGCAATCGTGATCACGTCTCCAAGAAGTCACAAGGCAGATTCGTTTGTCCATTTCATGTTAACATGAAGCTTCACCATTTATTTATTTTTCCAGCTTGTTATTTTTTGCGAAATCTAATTTGATTACTAGCTGGAATGTGCTTTCAAACTGATTTTAATGTCGAATTCTGATTTTCCTTTCTTCCTTCTCTTGCAGATCTATTTTTCGAAGCGGCCAAGATGAAGTTTGCAAGCAAAGGTGTCCAAACTCAATCAAAGATCAAGTCCAAGTGGGAGCACGTTCTAGACACAGATCTTGGCCACGTTGATCTTGAAGACTTCCGAAAGAGAATGTACGGGACTGACGGACGTTTGCCAACACCAGTCGCCATGAGGATGATGCGAAACGGAATCGTCCATGCAGCTGGTTTTCCACCAGCAAAAGAATGTCCTGAGTTGATGGCAGAATGCGCACTACATTACAACGCCCAAGACAGACAGATAGAAGCTCCTGACGGAAGAGTCCTTGCTTACTTGTCCGAGCCAGCAATCCAGGAGACTTTTGGCATTCCAGTGTACAACCGAGCATCCTATCGCACCAAGCAAGATGCACTCAAACTTTATCAAAGTCAGAAGGATCTCTGTGCATCCAACATAAACAAGAATTGGTTATTAAAACCAAAGCCTACCGCAAGCAAAATGCCGAAAAGATTGATCAGAACCCACTTCAAAGAGGAATATGGTGATATTGTTCTGCTACTTAACAGAATGGTAGGCAGTGCCCACGGTGCTCCGTTCGAAGAATGGATGTACTATTTTATTGATGAAATAATCACTGGAGTCAAGATGTTCAATTGGTCCAGGATGATTAGCGACAGCTTGCACGAGCAGTTGGTCAACTTTGAGCAGACCAAGATTTTCCACATGAGCTCCTACATTGTATATTCACTTGCGAGATATTATAAATATCCTGGCTTGACATGCAAAGGCGTGGTTGGCAACGGCGAGGGGAAATTCAAAGTCTACGACTGCTATCCACAGCTGCAGCTGAAAGAGCAGTCCCATTTCCGGAGAGCTCACGATGCATTTTTGATGTATATCACCAGGCTTCTTCAGGGCGGAACGCACCAAAGACTATCACATGAAGCCAAGAGCCTGATCAGTCGGACGGATTCTGGTTTATTCAATATCCTAAGTTCACCTACATCAGAATCCAAGGATTTTCCGGAAATCCTTATAGGCTGCCTGTCTATCCGACTAACAGGATGGTATTGTTGGAAGTGCTAAGACAGTTAGAAACATATCAGAACATTCAAAGGCCTAAGCAGAAAGCTGCTGTCACCTTTCCGTTTTTCATCGGCAACATGGAGGAGTCATGCCCGACAGCACAAGCAGCAGAGGTTGCTCGACTGGAGATTCAGCAATATCCATTCATCTCATACAAAGCCAGGAGCAACTTCGATCCGCTTCATCACATCAAGATTGTGGACGGAGAAAGATACAAACATCGGGTTGACCTAGAGGACTTTTGGGCCAACGCAGCCGATGAATACGATGTAAGGAGAAGATTATGGTCAAGGTTGCCCCTGAGCATGATAAGGGCGACGGAGCTCTTCAAAATACCTGACCAGCTACAAGATGACGGGATATATGTGCAGCCAGGCTTCAAGGAAAATGAGCCGCTTCCACCTATGAAATGGTTCGAACCTGAGATGGGTGATCTAGCCACCTTGATGCGCCCTGTTTTCAAATACTCCCAGTGGTGGATAGATCGTCAAGTAGAAGTGTTAAAACAGAGAAAGGTGCAATTTACCTACGAGTTGATGGGAGACACTGAGTCATGTTCTTCGAACGCCGGTGCATCTCAGGCAGATGGACAAGCAGATGCTGCCAACTCCAAGAAGAGGAAAGAAGCCGATAAATCTGTAATTCAAGACAAAGGTAAAGAGATAGATGAGGGCCCTTCACGGAAGAAACACAAGTCCAAACCCCTCCAGTCGGCCACTTCTCGGAACGTAGAGGAGATGCTTGCCTTAGATAGAGAATCCTTGGAAAATGCCATGATCCCGTCTCCGGTTGAAAATGTAGAGCCAATTCAAATAGAAGATGACGATCAACCCTCTCCGGCAAGCACAGAGATCTTGGAATCGGGTAACGACACAGACATCGAGGATGGAGAATTCGAGGAAGGAATGATTTCCGCCCTCAAAGGCATTCAAGAGGACCCATCCGTCCAGGAGATCCATGATATGCAGTTAGTCCACGAAATTCAAAGTATGCCGGAAATTCAGGAAGAGCATGAAATGCAGGACATGCAGGACGTCCAAAATCAAGAGGACATGATTGAACAGCCAACAGTACCAGAGTGGCTGAGGGAAAGATTGAAAAGAAAAGCGCCAGTGGAGGTCCCGGAGGAGGACAATGACACAGATTTTCTGGCCAGATTAGAGCAAACTGCCCCAAGGAAGAAGGCCAAGAAGTTCTCAACCATTCAGAGAGATGAAGCTGGAAATCGCACGGTGCAAATTGCAGTGCCTACGGCCGACAAGTTTCAAGACGAGATTGCTCCTGAGGAATATGCTATCACAACTGTCGACATGGGTCCGGCAACAAAAGAACAGGAAGTCGAAGACTTGGATAATTCCGTGGCCACCATCAAAGCCAGATTAGAAAAAGAAGTTGCCAAGAAAAAGGAGTACAAGAAAGAAATTCAACGTCTAAAAGACTACATCCAGCACTTGACAAAGCCACTAAACGAAGGTGAACAGGTGGCGCCTTTACCTCCAACTGCTTCACAGGAACCAGATGCTAACTTTGAAGAGAAATTGACAACAGCGAGGGAGGCTAAAGACTGGATGGTTGGAAGGAAAGAAGAAGCATTGGTGTTTGCAGAAAAGTTGGCACATATAAATGAACAGGCTTCCTTCATGCTTTCGCGAGTTGCAGATCTTGCAGAGTCATGGAGCAGTCTCGAGGATATTCAGAGCAGGATCATCCCATGCATCCGGGAACTGAAGGGCATTTCAAAGCAAAGATTGATCGAAGACAAAGTTATCGAGGCTGGAGCAGCTTATGACTTCAACGGATGGTACTATGCCTTAATCTCAAGGAAAGGAGTCCTCGAAAAGGTGAAGCAGGATGGTGGTAGAATTGAAGAACAAGTAAAAGAAATTCAAAGTAAAATCTATGAGATGGCTGCAGATATGCTAGACAAGGAGATTGTCCGAAGGAAGCACTTGCGGTCAAGGATTCTGAAGGAGCAAATACAGAAAGTTTTCTCCACCACCGGGCCAATTATGAAGGAAGGCTTCACCAAAGTGTTTGAATTCATGGCCATCAGAAGCTCCTTCTTGTTGCAAGAGCCAATATGGGCGAATGTGTTTGCAGAGTGTGCCGGGAACTTGGATTTGCTGGAGTACAACATTAGCGTGCTGCCCGACATTGCTATGGAGGAGGTCGACCTGATAGTGTCCAGGTTCGCCGAACGTGAGGCTGCACAAGTGGATAAGGATGACACTCCAGTTGTCTAGTGTTCTCTTCAGTTAACTGATTGTGGTTTTGGAAACCCTAATTAGGGTTTAGTTCTGATTAATCTTGGCCATTGATCTTGAATCAATCTCGGCCGTTCTTTGTAATCTTGAAAACTATATAAACCCCCCCCCTCACTCTCTCATTTCATTAATTAGAAATTAGAGAATCAGATAAGGCTTAGAAGTTAGAGGAGATTAAGAGTTAGAGTAGATTTGAGATAGATAGTTAGAAATAAAGAGAGAGTTTGTATGAGATTGTTGTGAAAACACTACTTTAATAATGAAGTTCAAACGCATGAGGTGCCTTGAATACTTGATTGTTGAATAGTTGCATGGTCGCATATTTTCTTTCTCTCTTAATAGATTTGAATTAAAATGTATGTTAGAAGAATGATTGATTGATAACGGAGATTAGTGGAACAGAGCTCATACTTTCTTTGGGTGGATGATTTCACTCAATGTGTAAAGTTAGACTGAGCTTTACTGTGGATGCTTAACTTCTGTTTTAATAATTGTTGTTCGATCTGATGGCAATTATTTATCACGTGAAAATCACAAGCACATTCCTAGAAGATTGCACTTGCTCTGCGTAGTTGTCGTTGAACGTGGCGAAACAGAGTATGGTTTATTTGGTTTCACTTAGTCTTCGTCTTCTCTTGATTTCTTAGGAGTAGCATAGAGTCTCTAAACCCTAAATCTTTTTTCACTTTTTTTATATAAATCAAAAAACCCAAAATGGTACTGCATTTATGTCTCCACTTCTTCGAATAACTTGCAAAATCTTACTTGTGCCCACAGCAAATCACATCCATACCACAGAGCCTATCCGCGTTCATCTTAAACATTGGAATTACCCTATGACCTCACTTGCAATCTTAGCATAGGAAGTAGTTTTTCAAGAGAGAATAGAGCGTCTGTGACACTTTGTTCTAAGGTGTTTGTTGTGTCATAAAACGCACATCAACAATACCCTCAACTTAACTCACAAAGGATTTGCCTACATGGGAACTGACTACATGACCAAAGGGATCTACTTAAGCCACAGAGCTGTCAGGCTATTTTCAAAGGCCCAAAAATTTGATCTATATTCAGGACTTAGGACTGGACATCAGTGAAAGTTAAATGCTGATTGAGGACAATGCTGCAAGCCATGTTTGCTGGAACAGATGTCATTGGTAAGTGATGAAACGCAGCAGGTTTCTGGTGTATTGTTGTCACATGGCAGTTCCATGTAAATGGAACCAATATCCCTATTAAAAGTGGATAATTATTTCTTCACTGTGAAACTAGACCAAACCAGCTTCGTTTACTGAGCAGAGCTATTAGAAGCTTCCCCTGGATTTCTTTTTGCTTCAAGCCTTCTCATAATGAGAAATTGATTGTTCTTGTACTCATTATGTGTTTAAAAGAGACCTTCAATGGCAATCCAATTTTCTTTACCAAGTACACTGGGGACAACTTTCTCTCGACATAAGCTCACTTCTCCGGCTTCTTATTATGTGCTTTTTTAAATAGGGTATGTATCCTTTCTATGGTTGTCAGCCCCTATTTCGTGATTTGATGTTTGAGATCAAATCAATAGAGCACCTCAAGCCATCTGTGGATAGAATTGTTTAGTCAGCCTCTCACCTGCATCATTCTCTTTGTAACTTCAGAATCATACTATTGGACAAAAGTTCCTCTATCCTTTCTCGGCCTCGATGGATGTCCATACTACTCCAAAGCTCCCATTTTGGCATGGGCAGGGAGTATGCTAGCAAAGGTTGTGGAATTTAGCTTTAAACCTGACAATTGCATTTGCTTGAAAATTTATAAATCCTTTTCATCATCATGGATATCCCCTGCATCACAAGGTACCATGAGATCATCTCTTCGGAGAGGCACCTTGTCAAACACTTCGTGTACCTTATAGATGCCTCCACATTTTGTATACATGTCTACTAGGTTAGTGGAAATTACAAAATCTAACAAAATTACTCTATCCTATATGCTTTGATGGATGTCCATACCCCGCTCCAAAAGCCCCCATTTTGCACAATGTGCGGTGGAGAATGGTGAGTACGGTTAGGTGGAAATCCTGATTTAAGGCCCCCGCCAATTGGTTGAAAAAGCTATAAAACCCCAATGGTGTACTATCTTCACCTATTTTTACAACAAACTATACAATGCATAGGATTTTGACAAGGAGACGGAATTAGGAGCAACGCCTATACTATGAAATGGGCTGGTTTTTGGAATTGTCTATGCAACCCTCAAAAATGTTCACTAAGCACTGACCGGTATTTTATTGAACTGTAAGCACCCCGCAATGAAGGGGCGGGAAGGCTTTTCCCTGAGCAATATAAGACCATGATTACTAATTAGCTGGAACCAAAATTTCGTGAACTGGGAATCCAATATGAAAGGATATTTGAATTTTCAAAGCACGTACATAACCTACACAATTGTGGATATCTACCAACAAATTTGGTGTGCAATGGGTACACCGAAAAGGTGTGAAAAATAAATTTGAAATAAAAGGTCTATTTTTTGGGTTCATTTGTGTAGTAAAGGTTGCATAAGAGAAGTGATATGCATCCATTTACAAGGATCCAAACACAATTGAAACAAAAAATTTCAAACCGGAAAATAATCAAGGTCTTTACCTTACATAAATATTTTCATTTGTCATTATAACTTTCCCTTGTTAGGTTAGTCATTTTTGATAAGCAGTTTAAATGTTTGGCGAATTTGATTAATTTAATTGTCAAATGTTATGTCATCAACAACTCTATCCAACAAGAGTTAAATAAAGAGGCATAAATTATTCAAAACACACAACACACCAACATATGACAAAAATATCTCATGTAGTTAAAGCATGAAAAAAAAAGAAATAGGGATGAGGTAATGTCCAGCTGTAAAAAATTGTACTTACATTTTTTTCCCATAAATGTCCATACACTGTTCCAAAGCTCCCATTTTTGCGCACGAAGGTAGAAAGATTGACAAAATTTATGAGATTTGACTTTACACCTGTGAATTGCATTTTCTTGGAGGTTGGTAGAATTTTTTTAACAAATACATACTGTGCAATTATGGCAGGTCATTAGGCAACATTTGTTTGAGACATTCTATCAAACATTTTAACTCCTTAATTCTTTTCAAAATTTCATTTATGTGATCTTGCTTGTTGGTGAGACATTTTGTGATAACTATGATAAATTATTATTTACCAATTGAAATCAATAATTAACAATTTGAAATTTGACCACATTAACAACCTGTTTGTGGTTGAGGACTTGATTGGAAGGGTAAATTGCCTTTTCCAAACATCCTTATCCTTTTCTTTATTATTGAGTTTCTTCCATATTTGCATGACCAGAAAAAATAGCAATACCCAGTTGAAGAAATTTGCTAGAGTCGAACCATGTAGTTGTACCTCTTGTAGTCCACCTACAAGTTTCTCTTACAAATGATGGAAGGATGGAATAACTAAACCATCAACTTTTTATAAATAATCACTCATAAAAAATTTAAACAAATGCACTCCATTCCCTAATTATTCGACCATTTCTAGAATTAAAATGTAAATCTTATCCTCTCCCATGCTGAGAGCTTCAACTTTTCTGATCAAAGCTGTCAAATCTGTCATCAAACCAAACAAATGTATGTATGATTAATTTTGTAAATTGGAAAATATTTTTGTAACAGATAACAGGAATCATAGTATTAATGTTTATATTTACCCAAACGTAGTTTAGGCTGTAGATAAATGATCTGGTTCTCTTAAATTTATTTGACTTGGTTGTAGACGAAGTACAAGAGTTAGGGGAACCAAATTAAAATGATTTGGCTCATCTTGGCAAATTGCCTTATCATGCACATAGTCCAATGCAGGACCTTCATGACAATTATCTACCTAAGAGTACCCAAGGTTGGATATTATTAAGGACTTTAAGAAACTGTAATAATTTTCAAATGATTGAGTTGAATATTTTCATTACAACTACCATTTTTAGCAGATGGGTTAAAAGAAAGGTTGTTAGACTGTACGAACTCATAATGCAAAATGAAAATAATTTATAGACAAGATCAATTAACAATCTTATCTCTCTTGCCATTTCTTGAATCTGAAATATTCAAGTTACCCAAAAGAAATAGAAAATTAACTTATAACCCACTTAAAATCAAGGGAGCTCTCAAACTATTGCAAAATATTACACTAAAAGCTTACCTTCCTTAGACTATGCTTTTCTCGCTGAATAACTTTATCCATAATTTCATGCTGTAATATTAACAACCAGAGAAAACAATAGGGAAACAAGTTAGCTATTTTACTAAAATTATTTAGTACCTAGACATAAACATTTTAATTTTCTAAAGTATTTTTCAGTACATCTTTTTCCTTTTTATTAACCCTGGATAAGGTACTATTTAGATCATCTGCAATATTTTCCTTATTGCTTGAATTGGAAAACTTAAATCGAGGTCTTTAACATGAGGTAAACTTAAATAGTATTGGCCACTTTTCAGGACACGAATACTAGAAATAGCACTGAATTTGACTAAAAAATAAAAGAAAATGATGTTCCACACCAATCTTAAATTGATTTACCTTTCATATAACACAATAGAGTGCACCTAAGCAAAGAGCACGATCTTCCTACACTAATAAATATACTTTGTATTCAGTCAAAATTGAGAAAATCACAACAAACATAAGTAGTGCTTGAAACAGAAGAAATCAAATGCCTCGGGATATGATAAATCTACACTACCGTCTACCCTGACACAGTGAATTATAAATTCATCTGTTCTCAAGTTACCATGTTAATGGAATACCTTGTAAAGTTTTACACCTGCGAATTACATTTTCTTGGAGGTTGGTATAATTTTTTTAACAAATTCATATTGTGCAATTATGGCAAGTCATATTCGTGTTCTTTTGGATAAGCAAGTTGTGATTTGTTGCTTCTGATTGAAGCCCATATAGGGAAGTTATACCCTATTTTGGATTATTAACAAGGTGATTTTACACGTTACAAGACTAGTTACAAGGTTCCCTACTGTAGGCAGTTGATCCTCTACATAGACTTAGGCTTAGAACAAGTTTGATTTATATATTATACTTCAATTTTTTGGGTTTCCGTTCTTTTATGTCAGCATGTTGAAATTTTCAAGTAATTTAAATTTTACATTTCTTTTATCTGTGATCTCAATGCTTCTATAGTTTTGGGAAGACATGAATCTTTAGGGTATCTACCTCTGTTATTGGTTTCATCTATAATTTTGTTTATTTTTAGTTTGTTCAAATGTTAAATATCTATCCATTTCTTGTTTACAATAGATTTCAGACATCCCAGGAAGCTGCAGATTGTTTAGAATATGCTGATAATGAAACCATTATAGAAAATGTAGTCGAACATACTTTTGATTGTTTAAGTTCCAAGTTTAACTTTATTAGCATAATGACAACTATACTGGAAAGATATATAGAAGGCTTCTTTAGCATTCTTTTGGTTGCATGTGAAATACATAAATATACCTCTTACAGTGAAAACAATTACTCTTAGTGAAGCCTAGCTACATTT
>VDFB02207505.1:0-13412 GCA_007258455.2 Sequoia sempervirens | reverse complement strand
GGTCACTTCACACTGAATTGAACCTTGGTACTTGCTACCAGTTCTACATTTAGGGCATCGCATTCATCACTTGGAAGATTCGACTCAGCCTTGAGGCAATTTAGAGTACTTTCCCACTATCACATAATGTAATGAATATCTAGACAGATGCCTAATGAGTAATAAAGATTGACTCAATATTCAAGAAAACTACACAATTTTTCATTAAAGAAATAATATTGCAGCTAGTCAAAGTATTCATTCCTATACAGGTTGCATGCCTGAAAGGTCCCTTTTGCAAAGACAATTCATAGTGCTACAATTAACCTTGAGCAAACTATTATGAAAACAGAAGGAAGAACCACATTTTTTGGACCTAAAACACCGTGAATGAAAAGAGACTACAGAACACTGAATCTCATGAAAAAAGGAGAACCTACCTGCTATCCTACATGTTTTCAAAGCGCAGGATACCAAGTCTGGCGAAAACTGAAAGCTATGGACTCCTATTTTATGTGCTTAGGTGGGTCCATGTACAAAACAACAGTCTAACAAAAGGAAAATAACAATCTTTATCGAATAGCATTAGGAAAGAGAAAGGCTGGTTACGGGGGCCGGGAGAGTAGAGATGTTTTTCTTATAAAGCTGAAAAATTTTGAAGTTTAACTTTGATTGCAATTAACATGAGACCAAATTCATGAACAGTGCTCTTCAACTTGCTTGCCACGTGATTAAGAAAAACTCTGATTTTCAATTAATATAAAAACATGCTCATGAACAATGCTCTCAAAAAAATTTACTACAGCATTGTTTAGGGAAAAAAAAAATCTACTTAAAGAAAAGTTCTGATATTTCTGCTTGGGGAAAATAAAAGACTAAATAAAAACATCTTTACCTGGAAACCACAAGCAATGGCTGCTAAGAAAAGAATTTTCCAACATAAGCAGGGGTTAAATAACATCACTAAAAGTCTTATTATGGTAATTAAAATCATTATCTAAATATTTTTCAACGATATTACTTCAAATTTTCCTTGAAGCTAACTTGGGGTGTGGCTTAAAATTTCTAAAAACATTAAGATGTTTTATTTTCATATGGCTTCATTAGAAGGCATTTGATTTTTTTAAAGATTTCGTTTTTTATAGTATTGCAATTCCCAGCTAGCTACTGCTCCTATAAAATCCACAATTATCGTCTATGAAATCAACCACCTGATCATAGAACTTGAGGCAACCGAGGCAGCCCCCTCAATGGAACCCTAGCCAAAAGAAGCCACAATTCCTCTACCTACCACTATAATCCTAATTTTGGTGAGAAATTCAGAATCCAATATGGATCTTCCTGGCATGTGATCAAATAGTAATGGATAACAATTAAGCTCTTGCACTGATAAATACCAACTACAATAAGACAACACATAACAACATGGTCAAACAATTGCAAAGTAAAATCGTGAATTTAACTCTTAAAGTAAAATCATGCATTTAACTCTTGCAGTAAAATCATGCATTTAACTCTTAAAGTAAAATCATGCATTTAACACTCTACCAAGCAAAGAAAAAAGTCTGAAAGAAAAGAGAAAGACATTCACACCAAAATCCTGTAACGCGATCCCAACCACTACAAATCAACAAAGGGAAAATACTTCAAACATTGAATGACACCCAAATTACGTATGCAAGAGTCATTAACAAAAGCATGGACAACTCAGCCCCTTAGATGTTTTTTCCTGCGATCATATTCGCATTCATTGAGAAGATTATAAAATCATCCTTGTTGTCCATCAATCAAACCCTAAAAACTAATGTTATAACAACTTATACGGTACACTGTACCATCCCAAAGAATCCTTCTGCAAATCAAAACTTGCAGCAAGATAGCGAGGGATGAAAATTTGAGTATTGCTTCAAGGGAACGAGTCAACCACACATAGAAATTAGCATAGAGACCAGTGAAAGAAGCAGAATTTATACTCTAGTACCATAAAAACATTCTGCATACAAAGTAGAACTGCAAAATGGTCCAAGCTAAGCCCTTACACTTATGATTTAGCTGCCTCTGCCTAAAAAATAATTGCATTTTCAATCTTCGCTATCGGGCATTCTCTACAGTTTAAAAAACTAGTATATTAACCCTCCTCCAGAAAGCCCTTAAATCAGAGTACCCTGCCCACTCAAGCCCGAAACCCTACTAACCAACCAGCCCTATGTGAAATAGATCATGGACTTTATGATGTAGCTTTGAAGAGTTATAACGGTGAAATAATCATACTTCTGCATTTACCTATTTATTGCTGTCCTTATTTGGATGAGAATGTCTTCAAGCAATAATAACAATAAGTATCATATGCCATTTAAAATTTAGCTCATGACCTCACTTCTATCCATCTTCAGTTCATCCTCATCTTGAACTAATCCCCTACCGAAAAATAAACATTCGCTATTACAATGATGCATTTACTTGGTCTTTATGTGAGACAGAATCACACCGCCTATCACATCCACACCAATTATCGTGTACCATCAATGGCACCTAAAGTGATTTGAATAGTGGGAGAAAGGATTTCACCACCCTATCCAAAGAGACAAAGATTTATTTTGGAAGTATTACTTTCTAATTATTACACTAATTTGAGATTGTGTTTAATTAATTTTTGTGAATGTACAAATATGGGAAAAATAATAGTTGTATCAAAGCAAGGACTTAACATGTAACTAAGTTAAATATAACCTTCAAATGCCACCAACAAAATATTCTCGGCCTATGTTGAGATATGCCTGACTTATCAGGATATATATAAGAATATATTTTCAGCTCTATGGAGCAAATTTAAATGGTTCATTAGAAGGCATCTAACTTTTTCTTTTGTAATATCCACAATCACCAGCTATGAAATCAACAGAACAACCTGATCGCATAAAACTCCTCAATTTTCTTCCTAATTTTTTCTCAACAGAACTTCAGGCAGCCCCCTCAGTGCAACCCTAGCCAAAAAGAACCCACAATTCCTCTACCTACCACTATAATCCTAATTTCTGAGAAAATTCCAGAATTCAATGTGGGATCTTGCTGTTGTGATAAAATGGTAATAAATAACACTTTAGCCCTTGCACTGATAAACACCAACTACAATAATTCAACACATAACAATGTGGTAAGACAATTGCACAGTAAAATCATTACCACTATAATCCTAATTTCTGAGAAAATTCCAGAATTCAATGTGGGATCTTGCTGTTGTGATAAAATGGTAATAAATAACACTTTAGCTCTTGCACTGATAAACACCAACTACAATAATTCAACACATAACAATGTGGTAAGACAATTGCACAGTAAAATCATGCATTTAATTCTTACAATTTCATTAATGCTGCCTCATCAGCAACCTACCAAGCAAAAGAGAAATAGACATTCAAGCCAAATTTCTTTAATGTGATCCAACCACTACAAATCAAGAAAGGGAAAGTCCTTCCAACATCAAATGACACCCAAATTAAGTATGCAAGAGACATTAACAAAAGCATGGACAACTCAGCCCCTTAGATGTTCATTCCTGCGATCATATTCGCATTCATTGAGAAGATTATAACATCATCTTTGTTGTCCATCAATCAAACTGTAAAACTGTTAACCAATGTTAAGAACTTATACAGTACATTGTACCATCCCAAAGAATCCCTCTGCAAATCAAGACTTGCAGCAAGATAGCGAGGAATGAAATTAGTATTGCTTCAAGGGAACGAGTCAACCACACACAGAAATTAACATGGAGACCAGTGAAAGAAGCAGAAGTTCTTTTCAAATAGTACATCATTTAAAACCATAAAACCACTCTGTACAAGGCATCAAACTGTAAAATGGTCAAACCTAAGCCCTTACACTTCTAATCTTGACTGCCTGTGCCAAAAAACAATCTCATTTCTCAATCTTCACTATCAGGCATCATCTGCAGTACAATAAACTAGTCCATTAACCCTCCTTCGAAATGCCCTAAACGCAGAGTGTCCTACACGCTCGAGCCATTGACCCTGATAATAAGCCATGCCCATGTAATATGGGTCACACACCTTACCTATGTAGCTTTAAACAGTTATAATGGTGGAATTATCATACCCTTCGATTTTGGCATTTATTATTGTCCTCACTTTGATGAGAATTTTCTAAAGCAATACCAAAAAGTATAATACTTTTATGGAAGATTTAGCTCATGATCCAATTCTTATCCATCTTCATTTCATCCTCATTTTGTGCTAATTCCCTACCTCAAGATTATTATTGGCTATTAGAATGATGTATTTACTTGGTTTTTGCACCAACAGGATAACACTACCTGTCACATCCACACCAACTATCAAGTATCATGTTTGGAATGTGAGGTGTACCATGGTGTACCATGAATGGCATCAAGTCATTTCAGTTATGGGAAACAGGATTGCACAATCCTATCCAAGAGACAGAAGATGCATTTGTTTAAAGATTTTAAGGTAAAAAAAATACATATTGAAAGTATATATTAAATTATAATTAATTACCTAGTATTTATGTTTAATTAATTTTCTTGAATCTTCAAGTATGGAAAAAATGATATTTGTACCAAAGCAAGGCCCAACGTGCAAATAAGTTCAATATAACTTATAATTCCACTAAGAATACAGTCCACGTAAAATTAGTTTGATGTGTCCCTCTTAAAAATATTCAGTTAAAGGTGCAACATACCTGACTTAAGTAAGATGTTTATAAGAACATATTTGAAGTTTGTGGTGCAGCTTTAAAAGGCTCCCCTTATTTTACCTATTCAGAATTATTGTACAACAGGGTACTACAACTACCAACTATTTGTAAGATAAAACTATATTCACCAATTTAAAAAAAGCGACTAATTATTGTAGCCTCTTTCTAAGATGGAGTTTGAGCTAAGTAAGTTGTATCACCAAATCGTTCTTATGCATAGCATTAGCATACTAACGCTGTTATAACCCCATCTTAAGACACAAGCAATAACTAAGTTGTGTATAACACTTGCAGAACAAGGCATAACTAAGTTTTGTGTAACATTTACAGAACAATGCATTATTTCCCCATGATAGAATGGCTCGAGGAATTACCAGATTGTATATACAAAAATATTTTAAATTTTAAGGGTAACTTCAAATAGAGTTGTATATAACATTTGCAGATACTCTTCAAATTGAGTTGTATATAACATTTGCAGAACAAGGCATCATATCCTCATGGCAGAATGGCTGTAGGAATTACCAGATTATGTATACAAATATTTTAAATTTGAAGGATAACCTCTAATAGAGTTCGAAAGGTAACTTCAAATAGTCCCCACTATTCAGGGGAAGTACCTGTCTCCTCACTTGTTCTCCTACTTTTAATCAAACAGGGTACTCAATTGACAACCAAAATATAAATAAGTTTAACTATTGAAATTTGAAATTAAAAAATTGCAGAACCTCTAATAAGTGAATAGATAAAGGGTTGGAAAAACTGCCTATGCCAGCAATCGGGAACAAGCATTATTAAATCATATACCCAAGCAAATCATTGAGTTATATACAGCCAACAAATTTGGTTTCTCCACGTTACAAGCGAACATTTTAGTTCTATGAGTTCCCTCGATGCAATTAGATTAGGCTGTGGTTAAATGATTGGTAAAATCTGCTTGTGCTAAGATTTTTTAAGTGATTTAGACATAAAATAGACAACTAATAGAAAGGTGCACAAAATAAACTACACAAAGGAGCGAGAGATTCAACAAAGGTAACCATCTATTACCGTGAGATCGTTAGATGTTATCAGGTAAATATCCTTATTGATCTTCAATCAAGTCATAAACATTTTTCCAAAGTTAAAAGAAATGTATAAAGAAGAAAATTGTATCATTCCAAAGAATCCATCTGTAAATGAAGATTTGCAGCAAGATAGCGAAGAACGAAAAGAGTTGATATGACTTCAAGGGAACGAATCACTCACACACAGAAGTTAGCGTGGAGAGCAGTGAAAGAAGCCGAGATTTATCTTTTACTCGTATACATATACCGACATAAAGGCCCTGCAGAGATGAATGGCGAGAGCTCTAAGCCCTTACCCTAACGTTTCAGATCTTTGACTGCCCCTACTGAAAGTTTATGTATTTATCGAACCCTAAGATCATGCAAAAGAACTAACTAATCTGAATTTTTTCATTGGTAAAACCCTAAATAAATAGTCCTGCACACTCAAGCCCTAAACACTATAACTAGCATACATATATTAAATATTAATATATATAAAATATGCCAAAGTTATCATTATTTTAATCGTAATTCATAATCTTAATGCTAACCCTAATCCTAATAGAAATATAATCCTAACTCTAACTCTAACATGAATATTTATCTTATAATCCTAACCCTATTGAAATTTAACCCTAATTGAACTTTAACTTTAATTGAACCCTATCTCTAATCGAATTCCAATCTTAAACTTAAACCTAACCCTAATTACAATGGAAACCCCGATTCTAATTGTACTACTAAATGAACCCTAACCCTAACCCTAATTAAAACATAACTCTAGTTGAACCTTTACTCTAACTTAACATTAACCCTAACCACTAACTCTAATTGTGCCTAACCCTAATAGAACCTTAACCCTAACCCTAGTTGAGTCCTAACCTTTACCCCAACCCTAAAACTAACGTTTGCCCCAAGCTTTATCTTATAACCATAATTGTAACCCTAATTAAATCATAATCAAGAACCCTAAAGTTCTATAACATAACCTTAACCCTACTTTAACTCTAATCTTAATTGATCTCTACCCCAACACTAACCCTATCCCTAATTGAACCCTAACCTTAAATGAACGTGGGCCCTAATTAAATTGTAATCATGGCCAATTTTAAATAATAATAAACAAATAAATAATAGTGTTAGATAATTTATTTTTAAATTATACAATAAAGTTACGTGTAAATGTAATTCTTAGTTGCATTAGTTTTTTAAAGATAGATATGTTAGTTTTAAATATATTAATTTTAAAACTTAATTTTTATGTATAATAATAAATTTACTATATTTTCTTTATATTTAAATTTGTAATTTGAAATTGATTTTAGATTTTCACTTATTATGAAAATCCATTATATTAGATTGTATATTTAAGTTTCTATATTTTTTAGGATAAAATCTTTAGTAAATCTTTAAATTTATAATATTTAATTTTTGAATTTTCTAATTTTAAATACATTAATATAGAATTTTAAGAAAGAACAATTATTTTTCATTACTTTATAATTTTATTTTTATTCTATTATTTAAAAAATATTTTACAATAACATTAAAAAGAATTTTTTTGTTTTTAATTTTTTTAATTTAATGTATATTAATTTAGAAATTTACTTTTATATGCAATAGTAAATTTAGGAAAGTTCTTTCATACTTAATTTTTTTAATTTCAAAAATATTTTTATGTGTAGTAATTTTACTAATTTTTAATATATTATTTTTATAAATAATTATTATTTTGATTGGAAAATATTACTTAAATAAATCTACATAAAAGATCTCAAGAGATGAGATATCTTTGTTTTAAAAAGATCTTGAATAGTTTCTAATTCTAAATTTTTTAATTTAGAAACTTACTATTATAAATTTAGAATATTTCTTTTATACTTTGATTTTCTAAATTTTAGAAAATCATTTCACTTATGTATAAAATACTCCAGCTCTATTTAATTTGGAGAAGATTATTAGAATTCAAAATAGGTTATCAAATATAAAGAGGGATTTGAATTTTTTATTTTATTTAAATAAACCATCATAATAAAAAAATGGTTATCAAATTTTTTTATGCAACTCTATGTTTCATAAAACCTGATCCATTTTATCAAGATTATTTAGCTTTTGAGAAGGTTGCATAACTATTTAAGATAGGTCATATTTATTTTAGTTTTTTGTTATTGCTTTTTAATGTTAATTACACTTTATTATTCATTGATTTTATGTGGGTTAAGGTTTTTTCAAAATACTTTATCAAAAAATAACAATTCAACACAAAGAAGATTGTAAAGTATATTCATGTTTATAGTTTTTTTAACATACATAAATACTTACTTTGGGTAAATGTTTAAATAGCTGTATAAATAACTGTTACAAATTTCCTTATGTCTAAATAAATGTAAGTTTATATGTAAGTTTATTGTTTTAGTATACATTCATCATGTTATAGGGAAAAGGGACAACTTTTTACAGTATAGAAACGCTACAAAGCATGAGACCACCAATTAATATAGGTTTTGAAAAACTGAAAATAAGAAAAAACAAAAAATAAAATACAATGCATACGAATTATTTAATACAATGCATGCAAAGATAACGACGACATTGTTGTAGATTGGGGGTAACTTCTATTTAGAAATTTCTTTCCTTTTTGCGCAAATAACCAAAATAGTAATGAAAAGTTACTCTTTTTGCGCAAATAAAGCGATTGGAATTTGCTGCCCTGGATTTCTTCATGAAAGCTCGACAATTCTTTTTCCCGATCACTTCCACAACCCAGAGATAAATGCCTTGGGTCTGGTATTAATTCCCTGTTTTCCACCCTCCATGGATCTAAACTCCCCACCTCCCCAAGCCAGAGCTCATCCATCTAGTTGTACAGCTCTGAAAGACATTGCCCACGACCTCTTCTTATTCAGGAAGCATCGCTGATTTACTCTGCTTTCCGCTAGTCTTTTAAAGAGAAAAGGCGGTCCTCTTTCACTACTGTCGTTTACATTCTGACAATCATTTATTACAGTGCAAACCACTCTTCCACTACGGGATGCCAGCTAAATTGAAGTGCAGCAAATCGGGATGGAGGTGGACGTGGCTGGAAGACATTTAATTTTTTTGTAATTTTTCGATTTCCACTGCACAAACCACTCTTCTACCATGCGTTCATCAAACTAACTGCCACTGTGACAGCAGCAAGGCTGTCAAAAAAAATTAAGACAAACATTATTCCTTCTACAACTGAATACGCCTCCTGGCGTAATAAAAAAACTTTAAGAAATTCTTCATTCTATTCATTTATTTATTTGTCATATCTTAAATAAAATATAATTAAAATAATAAATTCAAACATATAAAATAATCTAGTAACAAATTCAAATAAATAATGTATTTTTAATATATTATATTATTAATTTAACAAAATATTATAATATTATAATATATATAGTATATGTAACATATATAATGTATAATATATAATTTTAACATCGTATTATCGTATACACAATATAATATGTAACATATATAACATCAATATATAATATAATATATTAAATAATAATATTATAATTTTAAATTATGTAATATATTATCTTTTAAATAATTTAATATATCATATTATTAAATATTTTTATAATATATTGTATTAAATTAACATCTAGTATATTAAATTAATCTTGTATAACATTTTTTATATAACTTAAATTTATTTAAATCATTTAACTTAATGTTAACGGTAATATAATTTAAATTTATGGATATAAAGTTTACTATTTATTGATATAAGTGGTAAATAGTGGTTTAAATAATTTATTTAAATAAGTTTAAATTTAAATTTATAAGAATGAATTATTTAAACAATTTGTTTAAACTTATTTAAATAAATTATTTAAACCACTATTATTTAAGCCATTATTAAAAATTATTATGTTATTTGTATTTTTATTAAGAACTTGTGTATTTCTTTGAATTATTTGTAAGCTCAATGAAAATAAGAGGGGTTAAAATTTATTCAAACAAGAAGTACAGAGCACGGGCATCAAACAACCCTATCAAGATCCATTAAGTGGTCTAATTGTTGAGACAAACCCAGACGTAATTGACCCTTATCCACAATATTTCAATGTTGCATGTGATTAGAAGCCCATTTGGCCAGACAATCTGCTACTGCGTTCCACTCCCTAGGGATATGAGTGAAAGTAACAGAGTCCAAAGAAGCACACAAATTAAGAATCTGTTTAACAACCAAAGCTAACTTCCAACTAACATCCTTAGAATGTTGTCGATACAATAGATGCACCACCACTTGTAAATCAGATTCACAAATGAGCCTACTCCATCCAAGAGCACAAGCATGCTCCACAGCATACAAAATAGCAATGGCCTCCGTCAAATTGTTAGTATGATGACCTTTATAAACATAAAACATAAACTGAACAATCCCCAAGTTATCTCTACCAACTCCACCAATACCTGCAGGACCTAGGTTTCCCCGAGAAGACCCGTCTATGTTGATTTTTAGAATGCCCTACGGAGGAGGACTCTGTGCCTCCCCACTCTGTTTATCTTCCAAAGAGGGTGTCTACATCTATTTCTCATAAGTTGGCCTTGTGGAGGAGGAAAATGGAGACAGTTATAGCAAAGAACATCACCACGATATTTGTAAGCTCAATAAATTTTTCGTAATGATTTAAATTATTTAAATAAGTTGGAGGCTCTGCAACTCCACACGTGGTGTTAACCAGTGGCACTATGGTTTTCTTACGTACGGTGGTCGTGGGGGAGGCTCGACCCTCCCCCACTCAGGTTTGATTCCTTTCGTATCCCCGTTTAATGCGTCATCCTTTTTTGCCCTCTTCATGCATACTTTTGTGTGTTTTGCTTAAGAAATTTCCTTTCGCAATTTCATGTGTTTGGCCTGAAAGGCCCCTTCGTGCCTGCTTCTCATGGAGGGGGGAACGAAACCCCCCCAAAGTTTGGTGTCATCTCAAATGAGGTAGATGGTAACCCTTCCTCTACCAAATCGTTTTGAGATGTCATTGTAGAGGACTCCTCACCTTGTCCCGCAGATGCAAAGTTTTTCATTTTGCCTGATGACAGCATGGAGGATTTAGTGATCGAGGATGGGGGGCAAGGTAAGTGCTCCTCCAGTCATGCTAATTCTATTGTGATTACCCCTAATGATGTTATGCTTAATTTGATTCATAAGGAAAGGGAAAGGTTGTCTAGCGTGGCTATTTTTTTAATTGTTGTAGATGCTAATAACTTACTAGCTAGGAAATTTCTTGATAACTGGTTTAATAATGTTTGGTTCAAGAAATTAAGTGTGCAAGTTTCTTTTTGTCGCATGATTCAATGTGACTTATTTTTGGTCTTCTTTAAAAACCAAGAAATGCAGGAGAAAATTCTTAAGAAGCCCTTCTGGAGCATAGGGAAAAGTGTGCTTAGGGTTTTGGCTTGGTCCCAGGAGGCCAACGGAGATGAGCTGCTAGCCTTGTCCTACCCTAGATGGATTATTATCAACGATCTTCCTCTAGACCTTTGGGCTTTCATTCCACAATTTATGTATCCCTTCGGGAGTGTCCTCCGAATTGACAAGCCCAAAGCGTCATTGTCGGATTTGAATGCTCGTGCTCTAGTTGCTTTGAACCCTGGCATAGATTTGCCTAGTCACCTTAGCATTCTAGTGGAGGGATCGTTGAAGTTTTTCCCCATTGAATTCTTGGGTGGCCTGAATGTTTGTTTCCTTTATCAGAGAGGACATATCAAAAAAAATTGCCCTATCATTGCGAAAAACTCCTCTAGGCCCCTGCCCAAGTCTGATGGGGATGTTGCTCCTTTTATCGTCTTAAAGGATGTCATTGCTCCTATTGTGGCTAGCTCTGTTGATAGTCTCATTGCGGACTCTGGGCTCCTTGTGTCATTTTTGGCCGAGTCTCTGGTTTTCCCGCCTTCAAAGGGCCCCCCTTCCTGCTTCATCGCTCCTAACTCTCCTCTTCCCCTCTCTAGTGTCTCTTCGCCCCCTTCACCAGTTATTGTCTCTTTTGGGTCTCCCCTTGGTTGTTGTGTGTCTCACGTCCCCCTTGCTCTCTCATCTTTTGTCTGCTCCTCCAACCCTTTCTCTCCCCTCTTGACCAAGGTGCCTAGCCCCCCATGTGAGCCCTTGTCCCCCCTGGTTTGCTCTATCCTCTCCTCTCTTCCCTGTGCTCCAGACTCTCATGCGACTAAGGAAAACTCTGCCCCCTTCTCTTGTAAAAATAATGCCCAGCAGATTGTGATGGATAAAATTCAGAAGAACATAGAATTGAATAAAATAATGCTTATCGGGCAGAAAACTCTGACTTGGTCGAGTACTCTTGTAAAAGGGTAGGCTTAAATGCCAATCATATTGGCTTTGGCTTGGAAGGAAAAAATGCTAGCAAGACCAAGTTAGAAAACTCTCTGACTGTCAAAAAATTGGTCTCGAAAGTTGAAAATAGGGGGCTGAGCATTATGGGTTCTCATTGTTCTAGTTACCATCTTGGTGGTGACATTGTCGAAATGGTGGTTAGTACGATGCCAACCCATCATGTTGCCTCCCAGGCTGCGAAGGTAATACTTGCACAAAAGAGTCTTCTTATGATCTAAACAGAATAAGAACTTCTCCTATGAGTAATGCAACTACTAAATCAGATTCAGAGCATTTAAAGATGAATACAATTGACTTTGCAAATTCAAAAATTCTATCAATGCCAGCTCTGTTAAGGCAACCCTTGTTAATGCAAATTTTGTTATTGAAAATGTTGCTAATGCAAATTCAGTTAATACAAGTTATGATAATGCAATCTCTGGTAGTTCAAATGTTGTTAATGCAAAGTTTTTTAGTACAAATTCGGATAGTGCAAATGCTATTAATACCAATTCAACCAATACAAATTATGAAAATTTCAATTTTGCTGCTACAAATGTTATTATTCCTTCTGGTTCTGGAAACAAGTCTGATCTTCCTCCCAAGGAAATTGTCAATGTTAATTTTGATACTGATTGTAAAGAGAATAAGGAATAGGCTTCCCTTAATGTTGGTCCTATGGCTCCCTCAGAAGATGAGGACGAGCCCCCTCAACCCCTAAAAGAGAGTATGGAATCATTAACCAGAATGATCCAAAAGTGGTCTGTGGATAAGAGTGAAATTGAACACTGGATCAATAAAGTCTTTAACCCTCCCCATGAGCCTGTAGACCCCACTTGTTCCTTTGGTGATAAGAAGACCACTGAAGAAGTGGGGATTCCCAAAGTTTGCAAAGTCATCGAGTCTGCTTCAGTGGATAAGGAGGAAACTCCCATAATCCCAGCCAATAACTAGGAATATGTTGGGCTTCATACCGATGCTAACCTGGGAAAGAAAGAGGTTACCTCATGCCCCCCAATGAACCTAAAAAGAGGGGAAGGAAAAAGAAGTCTCTCTCCCTCTGCAAAGTCAATACTAGCATAAGTAAAGGAAAAAGAAAGAAAACAAGCACGGTGATCATAATTCGGCCTCTAAAAGGTTAGAGAGTGAAGAGAAAGGTCCTAAATATTTTTACCTTTTCCAAAATACTAAAGAGTCTTCCAAGAATAATGATAATGATGATGATTAACGGCACCTCCTGGAATGTGAGGGGACTAGAGTCCCTTGACAGAAAATACATC
>VDFB02207501.1:0-20044 GCA_007258455.2 Sequoia sempervirens | reverse complement strand
ATTTGAGATTTGATCTTGTTTATCATCACTCCACCATCTTCATAGCATTTTCAATTTGAGCTTTGATCAAGGATTGGGAAAGGGTCACTAGCACATGTGACACCAATCCAACTATGGAATAGGTAATTTGTTGGATGTTTTCATTATGCATTTGGTTTTCCTTTATCTTTTGTGGCATTTTGGAACATTTGCAATGTATTTCATAGGAGTATTCTTGAAGGATTTGTTGATACTAACCTTGGTTTGAGAATTAGTGTTTGCAGATTTTGAAAAGCATACTCACAAGAGGCTCAGGGTCAGCCTTTTAAGTGTCTGTCTACAAACAATTATAAGAAACAAATGAGAATTCATTAGGGTAGGAAGTCTAAAGTGTTTTGTGGGCATACTCAAAGTTCATTAATCACCATAAGGTACCTATGATCATTTAGATTTCGCAAGGTCCTTTCTTCATGATAATATCTCCAATGCTCAGTGATTCATAATTCTTGATATTAGACCTACTCTTCTGAAGGAGCCAAATATGTTTGCTCCCATGTGAGCATTGTATTATCATTGGGCCATTTATACTTCTAGATCTCTGTCATGTTGGCTAGGTGATTCTTCCATCTACCATTCGCCAATCCTCTAGTTTCTATAATGAATTTTGAATATCTAGAATCTAATGCAATCATTCCATCCAACATTAGATTGAAGCTATTAACATTTATATCATCATCTTGTTGTAGACAAGCAATGTAATTGGTGACTACTTGGTTGAAATCACTTTTCTAGCTGGCACAATCCTTTACTTGATCATCTTCTCCGAGCATTCTTGGTACAAACCACTACTTGATTCTATGAAATGATTCTATCCTTTCATTAATATTCTGGATTTCCCTTGACACACATAGAGATTCATCGCTAACCATCTTCACCATCCTTTCTATTGGTTTCAATGCTACACATGCATCCAAACTTCTCTAATAAACCTTCTACAATGTGCTCAATGTATGATGGATGGGTTGCCAATTATTGAACAAAGGATCCAAGGTAGGAGCATGAATCTTCATTTGTTCCATTGCTTTGGATAAGGAAGTGTAACATTAATGTACAATTTTTGTCTTGTCCATCACTATCTCGATTCTATGCTCTAAGAAATTCTCTAATGTACCATAAATTTGCTTCCTCATTTCCCTATTGGTCTCTTCATTTAAATTCTTCAAGTTTTCTATTTCTTTTTTTAAGGCTTCTACTTGCTTAGTGGAAACATCATCAACCTTTTGGTACACTATAGTTTCAGTGCTTTGAGAGGGGCCTACTCCTTTCAAATATCGTTTCAACTTCACATTTTCTATATACAATTTGTTTACTTCGTCATTCATACTTTTTTGAATCTTCTCATATTCTATGAGTTTATTTTCCAAGCCTTAGACAATTACTCTTATGAACATGTAGAGTGCATAGTCATGGTGGTTGCTTCTAAAGATGAGGTGTCCTTGAGGGTTTTAACCATAACACTTCCATTCATTTCCTGCACAATTTCTAACAAGTTAGGCTTCTCTATATTCTTTTTCTTAGCCCAAAAGGCTAAGGTTTCAATTCTTGGATTGTAGCATGTTCCACTCATACCATCTTTTGAATCAAACTCAACCATCAATATGGGGTCTTCCTGATTTCTCACTTGATCAAGTAAAAACATTCTCTTCAAATCCATCCCTAGTATGAGCAAGATATTGCTTTTTAGCACTATTTGTCTAGCCTCTTGTGGGCTAATATTTATCTCATTTATCTTGAGTTCATTAAAGGTTTGTGTAAAAAGTTCATCATGTTGGGACTCATCAACACCCATCTTATTTATTTGAAACATTTCTTCAAACTATTTCATTTTTATTTTAATTTAGAAACCCTTGAATTCAGGGGTTTGAATGAACTCATCGATCTCTATGAATCTAAGGGTTGCTACCATTCTTTCATGATCTTGCATATCCTATTCACCTTGTGAATATACATCAATTCTTTCTTTAGGCCTATGACCTTTTGTTTCATGGACAGGTTGATCAACTTGAATGTCACCTTTTAGTTTTGTTAACATGCAAGCTACCTCTTTAATATCCCCAACCTCCTTACTCATTTCATATGGCACCAAGGAGCCTTGTTCCTGCAACTTTTTCCTTTTGGCCTCTAGCTACTCAGGAGGTGAATCTAATGGAGCATGTTGTACTAAATCCTCATCTTGTGGTTTTGATATCACAACACCACTTGGCCTTTTGGTAGGTAGCTTGGTAAGCTTCTCCAATTCCATTTTTTCTTTTCCATACAATTTATCAAACTTGTCAATCATTAGATTGATCCTCTTGAGAGGATCTTCTTCTTCTATATAAAACCCTAGAAAGTCATTATACATCTTCTTCCTTCTTTCCTCCAATTTTATCAATATCTTCTACTTTCTTCTTCCTTGGTATGTACATCCTGGGGAGTGAGACAATTCCTTACCACATCCTCTTCATAGTCCACCTCATGGGTGATCCCAATTTTTGTGATGATTTTTTGTTTGAGAAAATTCATGTGACCCTTACAATTGAAGACCCTCCATTTCCTATATTTTAAAAAATATTATGACTTCAAAAAGTTTTGTAGTTCCTCAAGAGTCTCTGATCCAATAGAAAAATCCCCACATACTATCAAGTTCTAGGAAAAAAGGTTCCTTTCTTCTATCCATGCATGAATTCTTTTTCCATCCACATCATCTACCACATGAAATATAGGAAGGCTAACTAAAGAGGAATAAATTTAGGCAAGATATGTGGTGCTTGGGGACATCCATATACTCTAATCACCATGATATTGGGCAAGAAAAAAAAATACCAAAATTATGATAATGCCCTTGTTCTCATCTGAGTGCCAAGGGTCTTAACAATTGCAAGATTGGTGCATGCAATCTTGGATATCCATTGCCAAGGATTTCCATAATTCTAACTACAAAGTCCTTATAGAAAATCACATAATCACTCTTCTTAAACCTACTATGCCATATGTAACACCAGTTTTGGAAAAGTAGTTGATTACTCTACTGATCTACCATACCCAAACACATTGTTCAAGAGTTCATCTGTTTCTATTTTGATATTAAATCAAATGGCACAACAAGGAGTAACACCTAAAAGTGATGGGGGCTCTATCTTCCTTTGCTTGTAAGAACCCACCATGTAATTATTTCTCAACAAATGAAGAAAAATCATATTAAATATCAGTTTTAGGGTTTTGAATTCCCATTGCTAACATCATAAGGCTAATTGGCATCTTTTCTTGAGTATCTATCACCAAATTTTTTGACATAAAGCAAAGTAGGTTCTTTTAAAATACACCTAGAAATCCTCAACAATAAATGGCTCAACATGAGAAGAGGAGATAGGTATTACTTTATTGTTCTCTCCTTTCTTCATGTGCATGAGGAGCTCATCACTTCTATAAGTCTTCCTTAGACTATTATAATCCTCTTCACTCTTCAGCATGTCAACTTTGGTAAGAGCCTTTTTTTTAGGTTGAAGCACTGTGTAATGGAAAACTTGGTAAGTACTACTAGTGGTGAACCATCTATCATTCTTACTGTCCTAGTGGCTAGATGATAGTTTCGTACAAATACTCTAATGAATTCAACATCTATGAAGACATATGGGACAACCAATTTGGAAAAATCTAGAGTCCAAGGGTTTGATAGTGGAATCTTATCATCTCTCTTCTCGTAGAAGTACCAAAACAAATCCCACCTAGAAACATGAATGATTGCATCTCGACACCCATGAGCCATGTCTCTAAATACTTTCTTAAATCCTTTTTTTGTTTGCTTAGGTAGAATATCTAATAAATGGACTATTGTAGAGATATTTTTTTAGGTTCTTCCTTTTTACTTATGGTTTCACTCTTTTTGGGTGGCATGATTAAAATTTTGTTGCTCCTACTTAAATTCTTTACACTTTCAAACTACAAATTTCAACTCAATAGTTGTAGAATAGCTTATGTAGAATGTTTATGCACTTAATTGGTGACGCAATAGTTGCATATCCTTCCTCCTTCTAAGTCCTTATCTCCTGACGTGATGAAAATTCTCTGCAAATGATTGCAAAAATTGAAACCGAGTTCTAAGTTTATCTACCTCTAAGCTTAGTCATTTCAGCATTTATGTCAACCTCGTGTAATATATTTCATAATTTGCTCATACTTTAATTTTGCATATACACCACCTATCTTAGAAAATAAAATGGTTCATGATAATCAACATGATTACTGCCGTAATCGATATAAATTCCTTCGGAAACTTGTACCGCAATACTGCTGCCACTCCTTTTGATTCGTGTGATATTGTGATGTTACATTATATACTCATTATAGCTACCCTGCTATACCACATGCTTCATGTATGCCACTTTACTTTTGTTGTGGTGTTGTGGTTTAGTTAATCTTTCACTGCCATACTGCATGTCACATATATGATTAAGATTTCTTTAATGCGGGACAATAGGGAAATTACCACTACATCGCAAGTTCCTTGAAGCCTTGAATATTCCCATTGCGAGATTGTAGTTTGAAATAATCCTTCACTGCCATACCGTGCATCTTTTTCATAATATAACTTGTACATTGCGAGATGGCGGGTTAAGCCATTTGGTACCACCATACTGTACACATCCTTTATCTTTGTATGTTGCTTGTCACAAGGTAGCAGCTTATGTAATATGACACCGCTATATCGTACATCTCTTTAATGCCATTATCTATTGACTATGGTATAGTGGGTTAACCTCTGATGGTTAAGTTTGGAGTATACTGCCATACTGCATGACTTATTATATGCCTTTGTGGTTTACTGAAGTTATGTAGTGCAAGCTAATTCTTATTGCCAAGCCACGTTCCTCTTGGATTAATGTAGTGTTATGGAAGTGCTTGAGTGTATCATATATTTTACCTCACCATACCATTGAAATTCCTTATAAATGAATGATTACTCCCATGGGAGTGCAGTAAATGGCTTTTATTCATATTAGGGATCTAAAATTATTGTGGTTAAGCATATATGATGAATTTTCTCTAGTCTTTGAAATCGTATAAGGATTTTTAGTGTGAGTTAGATCTAAAAATTCATTTACAAGGTGATCCTATTTGTCGAACTTGGACCTTTTTGTAAGGTCAAGGTTTCACATATTGGATTCACAAAGTTTTTCAGGGTGGTGTAGTCATGCAAATTTTGGAGGTTCTATCATTGGTTCTAGTTGGGGATGAATGAATATTAAGTCATTGCAAAAATCCAAAAGTATTCTTTGGGATGCAGACAATGGGTGGGGATGGTAAAAAAGGAAAAAAAAGAAAATCCTAAACTACTATGTATGGAAAATAATACTAATTTAAGAAAAGAACTTTAGGAATTGTTCATGCACTAGAAATTCTTGTTCTTCACCAATCATGTTTTGCAAGTAGTATGAATCTTCACCACACTTGCTAGTAATGACAAATGGGTCCAACCATAGTGCTTCAAACTTCCCATGCTTTCCTTTTTCTTGGTTTCTAGTATTCCACATGAGAACCATGTCACCAACCTTAAACTTTCTATCTTTTCCTTTTCTATCAAATAGATGCTTAATTTTTAATTGTATCTTCTCATTTTTATCTTCTGCTCGAGACTTGATTTCATCTAGTTCTACCAATTGTTCCATCCTCTCTTTGATAGGTTCAGGGATATCCATATCCTCTTGTAAGATGAAATTTTAGACTGGTAAGAGGTTACGCATTGGGATTCTAGCTGGCCTCCATACACCAATTCAAAAGGAATTTTTCAATGGTGTTTTTTACAATAATTATATATGTCCATATGCCAATCTTAGTTTGGAATCCCATGCCTTCAAGTATTGTTGTCTAATACCCTCTTGATTATTTTTTATGATACTTTTATTACTAGATTTCACCTACCCATTTGCTTGAGGATGGTATGGTGAAGCATATGAGATCACTATGGAATATCTGTCACAAAAATTATTGAATTCATCTGATCTAAAACACATGCCATTATCTATGATCAACCTAATAGGAACCCCAAATCTAGTGATGGTGTTTTCCATTATGAAGTTAATCACAACATTTTCAGTAGCTTGTTTAGTTGGTACTACTTCTATCCACTCGGTAAAGTAATCAATAGCCACCATAATCCATTTATGTCCACCATTGGACTTATTTGTAATCTCACATATGAAGTCAATTCAGGCCCATTAATGGAATGATGCTTCAATTTGCACAGGTCTTAATGGTAAAGCTCCATGGTAATTCATCTTGCCAAAAATCCTTTGACATGCTTCACTTCTCCTTACATATCTATGGGCATCATTGAAGACTTTGGTCCAATAGTAACTTTCCCTTAGTATTTTGTGTGTAGTGGTTTTTCCTGAGAAATATCCCCCACACACTCCTTTATGCATTTATTTCAATGTGTACTCATATTGTGTTTCATCCAGACATAGTAAAAGGATACCATCATTATTCTTCCAATACAAATCCCCATTTATAAATACATAATTTTACACTTGGAGTTTCAAATTTCTTTTCTGATTATTACTCAAATTGCTAGGGAATTTCATATATTTGAGATAATATGCTATATCAGTATACCAATGTGTGTGCTCACTGCTTGATATTTGATTTTCATGTCCCTCTATCTATTGAAAACTTGAGCAACCACCAAATTTGATTTAACCATTAATTTTTCTAGACCTTGACCTCTCACCAGTTTGGTGATTTGGACATCAATATTAAATTCCCGAATTCTATTGATCCACCTACATTTTCTTCATGTAACCTTAGTCTACATAAAGACATCTTTTACTACTACATTTGGCACATATACAATTACTTGTGCCCCTACCAAGTATGACCTTAATGCTTTTACTGCTTTTACTAGTGCATAGGCCTATTTCTCAATAGCATCATATTTCAACTCCACTCCTTGAAGGAAGTTACTGAAAAATGAAATGGGTTGCTCATATCCTTCATTGTTTTGCAACATCACAATAGCTATTGTGTGGTAGGATGCAAAATAAAAGATCTAAAATGGTTTATTGAAATTAGGAGATTTCAATACAGGGGCTTCTTTGATTTTTTTCTTAATTAACACAAATGCATCATTGCTTCTATTGTCAATTCAATTTTTGATCCCTTTTTTAACATCTTTGAGATGGGCTTTACAATATTAGTGAAATTTGAAATGAACCTTGAGAAAAAATTTATCTATCTAAAGAAAGATTGGATGGCTTTCACTATTTTTGGGATGGGAATTTTATCAATGGCTTCTACTCTTTTAGGATCAATCATTACCCCATCCTTTGAAACTATATGTCCCAAAAACTTGCCTTTAGTTACAAAAAAATGACACTTCTTTGGATTTAGGTATATGCTATACTCTTGCGCTTTGATAAAAATATTTTCCAAGTGCATACAGTGGTCTTCTACCCTTTTTGAATATGCAGTTAGGTTATCTTGGTAGACAACCATTATGCCATTGATCAAGTCTGCAAAGGCTATATCCATAGCCCTTTGAAATTTAGCACCAACATTATTAAGGCCAAAAGGAATCCTTACATATACATATGTACCTCAGGGTGTGGTGAAGGTAGTCTTGTATTGCTCTGATTCCTTGACCTTTACTTGGTTGTAACTTGAAAAATCCATCCATCGTAGACATCAATTCACATCTTGTCACTCTTTGTAGCATTTCCTCCATGTTAGGAAGAGGATAGTTATCTTTGAGTGATGAGACATTCAAAAACTGAAAATCTACACACAACCTTATATTTCCATTTTTCTTTCTTTCATGTACTTGATTTTAGAGCTAAGAATAATGTCAGATTGGTTTGATAATACCACCATCTCTAAGTTTCATTAGCTCCTTTTGCATCTTTGGTGCTAGTGTGGGATTTATGGGCCTTTGCTTTTGTCTAAAAGGTTTGGCATAAAGTTTCAATGGAATTTAATGTTGGAAGAGGTCTTCTCTACATGATTTTAGGTCATCATATGACCATACAAACACATGCTTATACTTCCTAATCAAGGTTATAAGCATTTCCCTAATTTTTGGGATGACTCTTTTACCAATGTATACCTTCTTGGGGGCCATCTCAATCCCAAGATTGATTTCTTCAATGTCTTTGTGTTTAACCAGTGTTGGATTTAAATTAAATCTATCATGCCCATCAAATACTCTCTCTAGGGATACAAGGCCTTTTTGATTTTTTTTTTCTTTTAGTTGCACCACTTCCTGACCGAAAACAATTTCTTTACCATCTATTTCCTCAACAAAAGCATTGAAATCTATTTCTTGATATTCATACCATTCTATACAATGGAGAAACTTAATTAAGTCTTCCTAAACATTAAATACTTGCCAATTGTAAATGTTATTAGGGATGAATTTCATATGGTCTTGAACTTAACCTCTAAAATTCTTACCAACGAAACACCATCTTTTTTCAAGGCCACATTTGCAAGGAAATCTACCATCAAGTTTTTTGATCTTTCTATTCATTCTATGGAGAATGCATCAAAGAGTTCTATTGTATTCCATACAACATGATTTTACTATTTGAGTCTTTTATTCTTTGAAGTATACTTAGCTCTAACTTGTGAGACAATCAACTCAGAATCTCCATAAATCATTAGTAGTTTGATCCCCATACTTAGTAGCAATGTTTAAACCTAAAAATAGTGCCTCATATTATGGAATGTTGTTAGTGCATTCAAAGGACAACAAAAATGAATATTTAAATGTTTTACCACTAGGAAAAATGAAGAATACACCCACCCCATTTCCTTCCATGCTACAAGCACCATCAAAGTACATCTGCCAGATGCTAATTGAATCACTATTCTACAACTCTAGTTGTGATTTTTTAATTTTGGAAATTTCCCAGATCCACATCACAAAAGCAATTCATTAGATTAGGATCAACGTGTTCTACCACCTGCAACTCTGCTATTATCTATATAATTTAACTTCCCTCCCATTTATGGGTATGGTTGCATATGATAGGTCCAATTGTACATTTCCTCCAATTGCAATAGTCCATTGTTTGGATAATAATATTCCATAATATGGAGGTGTGTCTACCACAGTGATGTCAGTATTATATGTAGCTTTATGGTAGGAAGCTAACTTCAATTCTACATCCCATATGACTCCAACAATAGGGACACATCTATTATCTATTACATAGCATTTCCCATATGCAATATCCACCCACAATCCCAATTCTCTCATGACTGACATGGGCATGCTAATTATTGTTGCTTTTGAATAAATCATGCAATTTTTTACCAATTTAAATTGTTGATCAATAATGTAGTATAAAATGGGTCTATCTAAGAAGGATTCTTTGTCGAAGTGTCACCAAGATAGATCTCAAGAGTCCTTCTGTGTTCTTGACCAATTTGGGTTTCACCTTTTTTTGATTTAATTTTTATTTATGTTCTAGATTTGCTGCTTATTTGGTAAATTTGAGATTAGTTTAAGGGAATTATCTTTGTATTAATCTACCTTCATCATTTCTAGTAGTGGCACTGACATCTTGATCTGAGATAATGCTTGTGCTATGTCAAATGAGGGGCAACCACCACTTGTTCTGCCTTTTCTACCTTAATGTAGCTTTTCTCCTCAATTTATTGCTTAGCATTGCCCTTCATCTTATCTTGATCAATTTTTGTTGCTTCCTTTGGAACATTCTTCTGATTTTGTTCCTTTTCACCCTTCCTTTGGTTATCTAAAATGTATTTCTTATGTTTTTGTTGATCCTTTATGAATAAGCCCCTTGGTGTTCCCTAATCTAGATTTATGGTTCTATTCCTTAGGTTATAATTACTTTTAGCTTGTGCCACAACAACCATTGTAAGAGATTTTATCTCTTCTTTAGTTGGTTTCCTCAACTGGGTTTGGTTTTATTATTGTTTGGTGACATTAGACTGAAAACCTCCTATATTATCATCTTCTTGATCTAAAAATATCTCTTGTTGTCCCAAGTGAACATTGTATTTCTGGTTATTCACATCATATTCAAATCCCCCATCCCCCATCTTCTGAAGATGAGTATTCCTCTTAGATTTTGTAAGGACGAGATGCCATCATATTTACCATGTGATATTCCTTTTCTTGCTCATATTGCATCTCATCTCCCTGAATTGATTGTGCAATTGTGCAATATTTAGGAGCATTCGGTAAATTACATCTAGTACATACCATGGAGTATTTTCCACCATATGTGTTCCATGCTTCTTCAATGGATCTAGGTTTTCTTTACCTAGGCTTTTCCTTTGATCATTGATGATTGGCCTTCCATCCTTCCAATTTTTCTTATAAGGCATATCATGTAGCTTTGGTCTATCATTCCTTTACTAATTATGTTGTTGCTGATGAGTTCTTGTGTTTTGTAATAATTTAGCATCATAGCTTTTTCCTATCTTCCCTTCAAAGCCTTTTGTTACTTTCAATGTTCAAAGCTGATCTAAAAGCCTCTATAAAAGTAGGACTTCTAGTTTTGAGTTCATACCCAATCTTAGAATCAAATGTGTTTAGGTAAAATACTAGGTACATAGGATCTGGAGGCTTTAAATCAAATGATATTTTATTGAATACTTTTGTGAATCTCATGTTCAAATCAACCATTGACTCATATAGTTCTTTTGGTGGTTTTTCAATTCATGTAAGGGAGATCTTGGGCCATAATTATTTCCATATTGTTCCTTAAATTTCCTCTTGAAATCTTCCCAAGAATTGATTAAAGCATATGGTAAGTTCTTATACTAATTCCTTGCATCCTCAATTAAGGATTGCATAAATAACTTCATGTAAACATCTTCATACTATACATAAAAATTATCCATAATTGTCTCAAACACTCTTATGTGATCTTCTCCTGAAATAGCATGATTTCTAGAAAATTTTGGGATTGTATTTCTTAGATCGTTATCAATTGGATTTGGACAATCTTGAACTCTAGAAAAGTTGAGTTTCCTAAACCTATCTATATTCATGGATCCTCTCATAGGTGGATTTTTTCCTTGGTGAGGTTGATATTGTTGGTATTAGGGACCTTGTAGTTGATGATATGTTCCTTGCTGCATACCTTGGTTATGATTTACAAGAAGATTGGTACTTCCTTGAGTATGTTGTTGTGGATTTTGATGTTGATATTAACTATACCCTTGATTTTAATTTTTCACCCTTCCTTGGCCAATATGAGTATGATATGTATTTCCTCTTGTGTTTGAATTTTTTGATGCTGAGTTATTTTGTTGCATGTGTTGGGTGTTTACAGTGTTGCCAAAATTGCTTGTATTCACATGTCCAACTTGTCTATGGGGAGGTACATAATGTGACCCACTTGTTGCTAGTTGAGTACTCCTTCGGTACAATTCTTGAGCTAACTGCTTCTCTTGTTCTATTAGATTGATCGTCTCAATTTTCTCCTACATTGTTTGTATGTTTTGTTTTACTTCCTGACTAGTTTATTCCATATCTTTGGGAGGACTACCATAAGCTTTTGTAAAAGGTACCATGGGTGTTATATGTTCCATGAACCCATGTTTAGAATTATCACCATACTGCTAAGCCATTTTATCCTCATAATCCTTTTGTGCTTCCACTTGCCTTGCTTCTTCATCTATATGAGCATGGAATTCAGTCATCTTTTGAGGATCAAGTTTGAAATGGTGAACAACATTATATAAGTTATTTTGTTCAAGCTAGGTATGAGGAACCCTTGGTGGAAATCTTTCATTATTGTGAAATTCTGATCCATGTAAAGGACTATTGAATATAGTGAAGTGTTGTTCTGATATATTTTCTTGATTATTATGGGTATTGTTTTGCATTTTCATGACCTCAGGTGGATTTGATGTCACTCCACCTTTATTATTAGCGGTCTTTGAAGTTGGGGGGATTTTGAACCATGCTTGTCATTCCATTTTTTACCATCTTTCTTTAAAATTTCCTTATGTAAGGACCTTCTACCATCCATCTTAGGTGATACTATGATACTTTGATTCCTAAAATCTAATCTTTTTGATCTCACTACTGTATTTGACTACAAATTCTGATGAATGTTTGGTGACATATTGACAAAATAATGTCGACTTATCGATGCAACATTGATTTAAATTTCATCGCCAAAATTTCATCGCTTTAACGACCAATTTTTATATGTTGAAACCATGACCCAACATCATTGGCTAGCGCCATGGAAAATGTTGGCAATGTCCATCGGAACATCAACATAACTTTGTCCATCTATCAACACAAAAAATCGTAAAGCATTGTAGAACGCCCAGTTGAAATCATAAAAAAAAAACCAAATGTTCATCCATTGTTCGATGACCAAATGTTCATCCATTGTTCGATGAGGTGGAGCAAACCGTCATTGCCATTATGATGAAAACTACATTGTGTGTAGAACAACCTCAACACAGGGTAAACCCACAATAGTGGGTTACAATTTTTTGAATGAAGAAAAATTAGAAATTCTCATCAAAAAATTTAAAATGGTTTACCCCTTCTAATGAAGGGGGTTCGAATGAACCACCCCCCTTCTAATGAACCCCCCTCCCTTCTAATGAACCCCCTTTTACACAATATAAGGGGTTCAATGAACTCCTCTAATGAACTCCCCTTTTCACCTTCCTCCCACCATTTCAAAATTTTATGCATTTTTTTACATTCAGGTTTGGGAAGGAGGTGAAAATGGAGTCAACTTGATAAACCAAGTTGGATGATTGTAGTTATCGAAACGTGCTTTCCAACAACTATAAATTATATATATATATATATATATATATATATATTTTTATATATTTTATTTTTTAGTTTTACTGTACATAGGTTTTTCACTGAATGTCAAGTTCGATGAAAAGTAATTGTGGAAAAATAGTAAATTTGAGGGAAAAATTGAAAATATATCCACTAGTATCATGTCCTCGCTCTAACAAAAAGAAATTAACTTGTAAGACATTACCAAAAATTTATGCTGGTCGGCGCACTTATGTCTGGAATTATAAATGTTTTGACTTCAAACTAATTAAAAGAAAAATATTCAACAAATGCTATGAAAAAAAAATGAAAGAACTATTCTTGTGTTAACAACCCAAATTCAAAGAATTAGAATTTTATCCTTTGTAGAAAAAAAGTTATGCGTGTCGAAGTACACACCAATTTTTAAAATGTTGTTTACTATTAAAAACTAGGTATCAAAGAAGACACAAAAAAATTACAATTTAATTTCAATTTAAAAAAAAAATACATTTAAAATCTACAGAAAAAATCTCACAAATCACTAGTTTACATAATTTTCAAATTCCTAATAGTTTACCTACTATAAGTGTCAGAAAGTGAATTTTTCTTTGAAAATGTTGATTTCAATGTCAAGTTTGGCCAAAAAGTGTAACCCATTATTGTGGGATGACCCCACAAATTTTTGTGGTTTGTCGGGCTATGTTAGTCGAAATTACAATGAAAACATCTTCCAATTTCCCCGATGCTATAAGTCTCCCCGATGTTCATTCCTTCAATCTTGAGTGTGTTGCTAAGACTCTTGTTGATTGAACTTCCATCAGCATGACAGGAAAACATTTCAAACTCATTCTGAGAGTATTTGTCTTCTTGGGGAAATTTCTTCGTGCTTTGTCGGTGAGACATGATGGGTATCTCACTGATGGTATTTCATTGAGGAGACATGTATGATCAAAATGACTTATGGATCTCATTTCGAGAGTATTTGTCTTGCTGGGGAACTTCTTCATTGGCGAGACAACAAGTTGTATCTTCCTGATATGTATCCTCCGATGAAATTTGATCAGTGTGATAGTCTTGACCTCTCACAAATATGCCCAAACCACCTGCATTAGAATATAGTAGCTTATGGATTGGAGATACCTGCACCCACTCATGCCGATATGGATTATTTATCAAATGATTTTTCTTAGAGAGATTTTAAGGTACCAAAAGGTCAAAAATAATGCAATCCATGGTAATTATATCTCTTCCATTTGAAATGTGTGAACAATGGGTCTCAGATACATATAGTGAGTAAATAGCTTATAAGAACAATGGTAGAAGACCCAACAATGAAGACTTGGGAAAAAACTATCATAGAAATTGTTGGATACATTTCACATGACCTGCAATAATGCAAGTCCCAAAGCATATGGGAATAGTGTTGAAAACCCACACATGGAAACTATAGCAAGACCAATAAAGAGTAGATTTTTGAGTATCGTAGTAGATATATGAATATGTTATAATCAGATTTGAAAGGGGAGTTTACGCAAATTTGAAAGAAAAGTATATGCAATTTTGAAAAGTAATATATGTAGATTTGAGAAGTAGAATATATGTAGATGATTACATCAAATTTGTAAAAAGTGTATCATCTACAAGAAGATCTTTATGAAGGAAAATCAATTGATCATCATTCATTGAAGAAGTTCATTTGGAGGTTGGTGCTTCCTAAGAGAAGAGATTGGTGTTTCTTGCTAAGTTGGTGCTTAGTAGTTGGGATTGGTGCAAATTATGATGCTCATAAGTAGTATGGTCATACCTTGGTCCCAACTTTAGTTGAAGAATTCTTTTTGCTAGAGCTCCAACAACTACTCTTCCTATTGTTTCTCTTACCGAAGATCTGCCACTTCCTACATATTTCAAATAAAAAGCCATATAATATGATGAGTATCCTATCATAACATGCCAATAGTATAGTTGAACAAATCATTAAGTTTAAATTTGAAATTAAAAGCTATTTCACATGATGAGTAGAAATTACTTGGAAAATGGACCTATTTTATGATACCTGAACTGAACGAACACCGTATTTGAAGTCATATGTAGCATTAGCATGGGAAGGCTTGTATACTAATGCCATTTCACTATAATCCTGTCATAATTGGTAGAATGCAAATCTCATGAGAATGGATTTGATCCCTCAATCACTGAAATACTACAAATGTCAATCATTAACATAATTATATTGACTTACTCTTATTCTCTAACATAATGTAATGACTACACAACCTAGCACCATCGGTAACATATGGGATGTGTTAAAAAGTAAAATAAGTACAAAGGGTAACATATTGAAGCAAAGAGAACTAATGAAAATTGCATAAACTTAAAAGTGCAGCATAATGAAATATTGAAAAGTGCATTACCTTATTGATATTCTCTTTGTTTTGAGAATAGTTTAATATTCTCTACTTAACAGGGCCAACCACGTGATGATGGAAGCTCACTTGGCCCCTCCCCCCTCTCACATCACTCTCAATTCCCATACCCAATTGTATAACATTAATCATTCATTCATCCATTAATAACATATAACATGCATTCATTAACATATAACATTCATTATTCTAGTTTTTAACATTCATTAACATATTATCAAAAATATGGTTGTCATAATATCATTACAATCACTTTTTTTTTGTTTCTTTTTTGTAGCTAAAAAAAGAAGACTTGTGGAGTATCATTTTCTAAATCATGTGTCCCCCCTTCAGTTGTTTTGACCTTTGCTCATGATCTTAATGTATGCCTAGTCATGTACTCACAATGTGGAGGCCGTTGCAAAGGGGGCCTATTGCAATAACAAAGAAATGTTAAATTGATATGTTTTATTATTATTCTTACAAAGTATTTCATTAATTAAAAGAACATTAAAGTGGTGCTCTTTACCTGATGGGGCCACATCATGTTCCAAATCTTGCCTTATAGCCTCATGCTCAACATGTTAAACACCCTCTAAATCCTTTAGAGTTGAAACACGAAAGGTTACATTAATTAATACACCAATTGCAATTAAATATGTTTAAAAGAACATTAGAGTAGTCCTCTTTACTTGATGGGGGCACATAATGTTCCTAATCTTGTCTAGCTCGACCATGCTCAAAATGTTGATCATTCTCTACATGCTCTAAAGTTGAAACATAAAAGGTTACATTAATTAATACACCAATTCTAATTAAAGATGTTTAATTGTATTAATCCATACTGCATTTTGTATAGCACATGAATACATCCAGTATCGGGATGCACACCATGACCTTCATCTACAGGTTGTGCTCCACCCCCACCAAGCTAAATTCCAATTTCATGTGCAATATTATCATTTCTTGCATGTTTAAAACAAATAGGAACATAATTACTTTATGGTGGAAATTAATATTGAATAGATTGCACAAGTATTCAATTTTAAATAAGCTTCATTGAGCGATACCCATGTGGCATGGTGGAAGCTTGTGTTTTCCTAACCAAGGATTCAGGCAGCATAGCCACACTCCATAGCCTGTTGGAAGGCAACTTCAAGTCATCAGAACCTCGCTATACCTGAGCTTCTGCATTTTTGCATAAGATCTATGAATTTGTTTCTGCAGGTGATAAAAAAAATTGTTTGTGTTCTATTATTTGGATGAAATATTTCATTTTATTGATACTTGTGCAATTCATATGTATTGTTTCTATATAACCAACAAAGCCAAAGTTTAGGCGCTCCATGTTTTTCAGTCTTAGTTTTTGGTTTCATGGAAAAGAAGCCTATGAAAAAGTTTGAGCATTTAGATTATGTAAAATAAAGAGTAATCAGTATATAATGATTAATATAGTATTGAAGAGACCTCCTCCTTGGCCCAAGTAGTAGTCTTTTTTTTCTTTTTTTCTTTTCAGCCTTCCATCCACAGACTAGGGTCCTTACACCCTCTCTCCTGGAGGGACATTCATACCTTTTGTTCTTCTCTAAATGTGACCTATATTGGTCCCTCACATACTTTAGATAGGTACTAGCTTTCTTAAGGACCTTGGTTCGGTTGAATGTTTTATCACCGGAGAGCACAACTAAACAGTTAATGAGCTCATCTTTAAATCTTGATTTTGGGCATTCCACAATACAGTGGGACCCGAAGATCTCCTCAATGTAATATTTATTTAGATGTTTATATAAAAAGATTATTTCTTGCAAAATGATCAAGGACTATTAGTCTAAAAAGAGATCACTGGTAAACTTCACTGGATTATATATATCATAATTAAAATATTTAAAGCAATTCTATGGACTCTTCTATCTTGATGGGAACAAATTCTGGTCACCAATAAATGTGGACCTATACTTTCTCAGACTAGGTAATAATGGAAGATCTCGTGAAATATTGCTAAAAACATCACCTGATTTAGTGGCCTTGCATCCCCAGCATATAAGCACCGATCGAGCGTCGCATGCGTTTGCTGCCGAGGCACCACCTGATGCCTACATGCTGCAGTTGAGATTTCAGTCATAATTTAGGCATGATGATGGAGTCAGACATGTGGATGCATAGAAGATCAGGACTAACACTGTACCAACCCTACTCCCTCGAAAGCAACACTGCGACTGATTTATGGCTAGTAGCATCATGAGGATGCAAAAAATCTTGTAAAAATAACACATATTTTAGTTTATTACATAAAAGAGTACAAAATATAAAACCATGAATGAATTTATGTTATAATTAAAGATCTCATGAAAACTTACTTGCAAGTTCCATGCTCTCTCAGTCAATATTTTAACCCTTTCTCTTATCTCATATGTTTGAGGCACTATTAATAATAACTGAAGGATTTCTTCATTGCATTTTTTTTGGGTCATCCTTATCATATCCAGAAGGTTTGCGGAATATGCGATATCATCATCACATAATAGTGACTAAACCTCCCTATGAATGCTCTCCTCTACTACTGGTGCCTTTCCTTGATCATTCAATTGTGACAAGAATATTAAAAACATTATCGAAATTAACCCAATAAACTTATGAAAAATAAAAAATAAAAAAAACATTTTGCTTGTATCTAATTTGTACAATTACAATGAGGTAAACTTGTCAGGTAGAATTTCCTGACAATGCATCATGATCAATGCTCTGGGTTAGAGCCTTCCCCCTACGATCAATGTATCGATATGACAAAAATTAAATATAAAAAAATATTACCGAAATGAAACCAATAGACTTACAAAAATAATAATAATAATAAAATGGTATATTGGAGTCATTAATTAGAGGTTAGGTAAAATGGTATATATTTCATACCACTCCCATAGTAACTTTGTTTGCATCTAAGTGATTCAAATTGTAATCGATTAGCAACTCTTCCCCTGCAATTATTGATTTTATCGCACATACAAATACACGGTTTCCCTCGCACACCTTGAATATGCAATTGGGTTGCTTATTTGTTGACCTAGGTCATGTTCTATTTATAAACCCTATAATATTCCCTGATGCTTTTGGCCTTCTGTCAATGTACATAGCCACTCCTTTATTTTAATCCTTATCTTTTAGCTATATATAATTTGTTGACAGTGCATACCTACGCATACTTCGTGTATATTGAACTAGCTGCATCCAATCTTTGTAACTGTAACAGGGTCTGACATACTCCATCAATTCAGTAACTTTGTCGTAATAGATCTTTATGTCATCCATGCAAAATAGGTCCAAACCATGTAATGACGATGGTGCTATGCTATATATCCTCTCGTTGACACAAAAATCAATGTTTATTGGAGGAAGTTCCTTGGGTACCCATTGTTTCCGTAGATGTTTGTACCTCAAGGGCACCTCGATGTCGCCTATGTTCTCATCATCATAAGAACATTACCCCCCTTTAGCAAGAAAAAAATCCATGCATTTACATAATTTTCTTCTAATCTTTTGACCTCTAGTTGATCTCCCTCTTTTAGACCTGCTACGTGTCTTGCTTTCCTCTTCTCTTCTTGAATTTCCCTTGCTTGAGGAAGACATATCTAAAAAATACCTATTTGGTGGTACCTGCATTCATAAGGATGTTGGATGAAGTTATTTCATGGTGATGTTATCCCAAAGTATGGGGTTGGAGGATTAAAAACCAAGGTTGTCACTACTAGTCAAATGCATGTGGAGGTAACAATATTTGTGAATGTATTAATAAACCTTGTAAGGGTCTAATGATCAGAGATCACTTGGTAAGAATGGGAATGTTTTTTAGGGTCACCAGCCTTGTGTTTTGAATCCTTGGGTTTTGGGAACATCTATAGGTGTCATTGTCTTGTTTCTTGGAGGTTGATTGGGTTAGTTGGTGGAAGGTTGCTATTACTTTTTTTACTTGTCTATAAAATTTTTTGGACCACCTTCATCGAAGACAGTAGTCCCTCTGAGGTAGTACTAGTGTTTGGTTAGTTAGTCTATGAATTTTTTTTTTGACCACCTTTGATGTAAAATAGCCCCTTGTGCAACCATCCTTTCAGTCTATTTCTAAATGGAAAAACCCCTTCCTTTAATGATTAAGCTCCATAGGTTTCTACCCCTATGGTTTTTTGGGTCCCCCAAATAAAATAATAAAATATGGGCCCTACGTAGAAGAACCCCAAAATTTATAAGAGTTTGTTTCTTTCTTAAGAATCCAGTTAAAGAGGCTAATTGGGCCCCTCCCTATTCAACATCCCTTCACCATTTTTGAGACACCCACAACATCTTCAAACCATTTATACTCTTCTATAAATTGAGAAAAAATTTCCACTTTCATTAGTGGGTAAGTGCACCAAGATGGTTCCCAAAACAGGGGGTTAAGTGGGCACTTTTTTCTTCTAAAATCAAGAAATACTGACCTTGGACATGAAATTGAGGATAGTTACACTCAAAATTTTGAGATGGAACAAAAACAAGGATCGAAGTGCTCTGATTCTAATTTCTAAACTTCTAATTTATTTTGAAAATGGTTGAGATTAAGGGGTTCAAAAGAGGGACATACGGGTATGTGCAGGATCATGATGGGCCAAAAAGTGGCAATATTATGGGTATGTGGCTGACAACTTTTTTTTAACCCAAAATTGATGAAACGAAAAGGGTTTTTAAAGGAGATTCTCAGATTTCCACCAATATAAATTATGCTTTACTTTGAATTTAATAAATATTTATTATACATTTTCTATTTGAATACGACTATTCCTCATCGATAGGTTGATTGAAAAACATCTATATCTTTCAAAAC
>VDFB02207500.1:0-15629 GCA_007258455.2 Sequoia sempervirens | reverse complement strand
AGTGTAACGGGTTTTGAACCCATAACCTCCGACAGAATAGACGATGAGCTCACTGTTACACCACACATTCCCACCAAATATAGTATGGAGCTCAGTTTTTTTTGTTATTATTCTATTTGAGTTTGTTTTAAAAAACCAATGGCCGTTGGGTTTGAACCCGTGATATGTGTGCGAATAGCGGAGCATTTTCACCGTTAGAGCAGGAGCATCGCGCTTTACCATATTTGGATGTCGGTTAGCTTTGACAATTAAATTCGTCTGTTGGTTTGTTAAAACGTGGCCGGTGGGATTTGAACCACCGACCATCGGTTCAACAAAATTTGCATCTGCCGTTACACCACTAGACGTTCTCAAATATATGCATGGTTGTGGTTAATTTTGTTGAGTGGTTATGCCCGAATTACAAACAAATAGCCTATTTTTGTAAACCAAACAAAAACCCACCTAACTACTTAAACCAAAGGTGGTTAAAAATACAAATAAGTTATGGTACGGGTTGTTTAGGGGGGTTATTTTGTTAGGCATTAAATTATGGTGGTTTTATGGTTAAAAGCCCAAATCATGTATAAAGGGAGATGGTGAGGGTGCTTATGGATTCATTCGGAGATTCGAGAATTTTGGGATTAAGGAGTCTTGTGAGAATTTTCTCTTGGGAGAATTGGGGAAATTCTTGTGTGTTCTCATTTTTAACTCTTGGAGAGTTTTTGTTGCTCTTAGTAAAGGGTTTATGGGGGAAGTGAGAATTTTCTTGTAATGGGCTAAGTGGTCTCTAGGGAGGAGATAACAACTTAGTGAGTCCTTGGAGAGACTTGTACGACTTTTGAGTCATTTGTAAAGGCTTGACGCCTATGTACTCTTGTTGAGAGAGAGAGAGAGTTGCAGTTTTAGTGTTTGGAGGCATTGTAAAGGTGACATAAGGACTAGGCAGTGTGGATGCTAGAAAGTTCTTGTCAAGACAGTGTTTCAGTGGGAAGCGGATTGTAACTCAGTGAAAGACCATGGTGATGTAAAAGCAGTTGCATCATAGTAATGGCATTGATCACGCTTATTTGCGGATCCGGAGACGTAGCCAAAATCTGGTGAACTCCGTAATCAAACCTTTGTCTCTCTTTTTGGTGCATGATTTTATCAGTTTCTCTTTACTTTTCTATGCTTTATGTTGTTATTTGCTCAATTCACAAGCATCGTCAGTTTCGATCTTAAATTAAATCTGTATCCTGGTGAATCTAACAAGTTGATAAGTGATTCATAGTAAGGAGTTTACAGATCAAGTTGGTATCAGAGCTAGTCTGACAAGTTGCAGGTTGTGGAATACTTGGAGCAAATTCAAGCAGTGAGGTGAGATGTCATCACATAAGGAAAATCAATTTCCTTTTTTCTTCGATGCATAATTTTATAATACCTTCATGGCGATGAGAGCTAAGGTTGATGAAATGTATGAGGAATGGAAGTCTGAAAAAGAATGCTTGTTGAAGAAAGCAAAAGATGCAGACTCGGTGAAAGCTCCTCATTCTTCTCATTCTCTTCCTTGTTCTTTTGGTGATTCTAAGAAACAATCTCAAAGTGTTGGATTGAGGTTGTCAACCAAGATGGACTATGAAGGAAAGGGGCTTGGTAGTCATGGACAAGGCATGGTTGAATCTGTGAAGATGGAAGCTGGACCTCATTTTGTAGGATCAAGGTATGGTGAAGGAGAATGCTCCAAGGCAGTGGACGCAAAGAATTCTCTAAAAGAAGAACCATTCCAAGAACAATCTGAGAGAGGTGATGGCACATCATTTTCAGGGAGTGGTGACAAATGCAAGATGTCCAAGAGGACGAACACATATTCTTCTCGGCATGCATGCACCAAGGGTGACCATCAAAGGTATAATAAAGCTGATTGTTCCAATGTTTCTTTTGATTTTAAGAAGATTGGCAATGTAAAAAGTTTATGGTATAGAAGACCATGCACATTTTGTGGGTTGAATAACCATAGTGTTGCCAAGTGTTGGAAAAGAATGGCTTTGTACAGGAAGGTAGAGTCAACCAGGAAAGGGACACTGCGTAAAGACTCATCTCCAATTTAGAAGAAAGATAAGGGAAAGAAAGTCTGGATGTTGAAAACACCTTGCTCTTATTGCAACAAAGGTGGACATCAGGAAGCTAATTGTTGGAAGCTTCATCCAGAGCTTCATCCAAAGAAGGACAAGAAGAAGATTGCAGTTGATTCTCCATTGGTGAACACAGGGAAAATGAAGAAGCTCATGTATGTGAGGAAAACTTCTTCACTCATGTGTGCAAAGGTGGGAAAAGTAGATGATTTGAAGCATGAAAATGAAGTAGTTGCTTGTAAGCCTAACTATCATGTGTTTTAGGGATCATCAACGCCGCAACATGAAGATTTGTCATGGAAACCTGTTAAGAGGATTAGAAGTATTGTTAGCTCATTGTCATTAATATCCTTGTATTTGTTAATGCTGCTAATGTTTTGTACATGGATAGTAGCTGGGGTAATGAATGCAGAAGGATGTGAGAAAATGCAAATGGGTAGCAATGTGATTGCATTTTTCATAATTGTTGTTCAACTTTTTGATGAAGCAGGTGCATAGAAAGGGTGGACAGATACTGGACAAGTGGGAAGGTGTTTTCTCTCACGTCGTATCTGATTAAGAACCTTTTGGAGGTCCAAAAGTTCCTCAGTGGGGAGGAATGATCCAGGTGGATCTTGAAGGCCTAAAAAATTCCAGCAGCTTTAGAATCTCTTGGAACTAGCATCAATACATAGAGCATAGTGATACGATCCTAACGCAACTTGAAGTGTGTCAAAAGGAGTTCGTTTGCTCGAGATATGCTTGATCAAAGTTCAAAAAGGGCTAAGGATACCAGATGGTTGACTAGAAAATTGACTGTCCTCAAATCAGGCAAAAGCAGTCTCAGATCAAAGAGCTCGCTGATAGGATTCTGACGCAACTTGAATCGCGTCAAAAGGATATCGTATGTGGAAGTTATGCTTGGTCAAAGGTTCAGTCAAACAGGTACCAGGGGCCGAAAGGAAGCGAAAAAAATGATCATCTCAGAATTTTTCGAAATTGGCATCAAATTGAAGTGCTCATTGAGACGATTCCGGTGGCTGCCAGTTTTCGGTCGAAAACGAACCTCGTGATGCCTGACATTAAACAAAGCTTCCACACTGTGGACAGAGGGTTCAAGTGTTGATAGTCAGCATATGGTACGGAACTGAGGGACCAATCAAATCTGACACGTGTCAAGTCCGTACAAACCGTACATGATGACGGCATCTCCGTGGCAGCACAGGTGGCATTATTGAGTCAGCAGGTGGCTAGGCAGACGTGTAGGGAACAATGAAGCCGCCACATGGCAGTTCTGAGGCGTGCTGCGTCCCTCCTTCCCTTCCTCCATCGGCGAGTTCCGGTGAGTTGAACATTTTACCAAAAATAGTGTAATGGGTTTGAACCTGCAACCTCCGGCGGGATGCAGACGACGAGTCACCGTTGCACCACACACATTCCCCGCCAAGTATAGTGCAGCCTGATTTGTTTTGTTATTATTCTATTTGAGTTTGTTTTAAAAATCAAAGGTCGTCGGGTTTAAAACCCGTGATATGTGCGCGAATAGCGGAACGTTTTCACCGTTAGGCACGAGCATATATCGCGCTGTACCATATTTGGACGTCGGCTACGACAATTAAAATTCGTCTGTGGGTTTGTTAAACGTGGCCGGTGGGATTTACTTCACCAACCACCGGTTCAATAAAATTTGCATTTGCTGTTACACGACCAAAGTCCTGTTCTTGAATATATGTATGGCTGTGGTTAGTTCTTTTGTTGGAGTGGTTATGCCCGACCATAAAACAAATTGCCTATTTTGTGTAAACCAAACAAAACCCTAACTACATAAACAAAGGTGGGTAAAAAATACAAATGCCAACATTGTAACGATGGTTAAGAGGAGGTTACACATTTAATTATTTGCCGCCATTTTAGCCAACTTCATGTATAAAAGGGAGAGATGGTGAGAGTGATTTATTTTCATTCGGAGACTCAGAACTTTCAGGGATTTAGAGACTCGAGGAGTCTTGTGAGAATTTTTCTCTTGGGAGAATTGGGGAAATTCTTGTGTGTTCTCATTTTTTTAGCTCTTGGAGAGTTGTTTGCTCTTAGTAAAGGGTTTATGGGGGAAGTGAGAATTTTCTTGTAATGGGCTAAGTGGTCTCTAGGGAGGAGATAACAACTTAGTGAGTCCTTGAGAGACTTGTACGACTTTTGAGTCATTTGTAAAGGCTTGACGCCTATGTACTCTTGTTGAGAGAGAGAGAGAGTTGCAGCTTTAGTGTTTGGAGGCATTGTAAAGGTGACATAAGGACTAGGCAGTGTGGATGCTAGAAAGTTCTTGTCAAGACAGTGTTTCAGTGGGAAGCGGATTGTAACTCAGTGAAAGACCATGGTGATGTAAAAGCAGTTGCATCATAGTAATGGCATTGATCACGCTTATTTGCGGATCCGGAGACGTAGCCAAAAATCTGGTGAACTCCGTAATCAAATCTTTGTCTCTCTTTTTTGTGCATGATTTTTATCAGCTTCTTTACTTTCCTGCATTTTATGTTGTTATTTGCTCAATTCACAAGCATCGTCAGTTTCGATCTTAAATTAAATCTGTATCCTGGTGAATCTAACAATTGTTAAGCGATTCATAGTAAGGAGTTTGGGAGACATTGGTCATTGGCACATTCCAATGATTGCTTGTCACTGCTCAAAAATCCAAGAGGTTCACTCTTGGGCGTGTCATACATAAAATGAATTACAATCTCAATCAAAAGATACATAGGCCAATACACAAACACATAGATATGGAGTTGAATCATACAAACACATAGGAGATACGTGGAACCAACACGAGATGGACTTTACCCATCATATACATATAATCAAATACCTATTATAAAGTATTCAATGTCTTCCTCAACTCAAATTAATATTCAAAGGAATTTTATGCATAAAATATAAGTATTAAATTTCTTTAACTCATTCATACCCATTCAGCCTCAAACTGAAGCTTACAGAGGAGGTATTATAAAACCATATAGGAAACAACCCCATCCCTTGGAGTTATTCCCCCCCTAAACTCTCCCCCTACGTACTTGAGATCACAGAGGCATCCTTCGCCCAAGGACCGCCTACATTCCTACTTCCAAACGGGTCAAAGTCACACGTAGTTCTCCTTACAAGGTCTCTCAAGGATACCTACACATAGGTTCCCATAACCCAAGGTGTCATTAATTTTTTCTTCCATTAATGATGCTTAATAGCAGTTAGGAAATCATATATAACTTAACAACCCATACTATAACACCTCCCCTTAAGGATATCAAAGTCTTGAATTAAAAATCCACACTATTTATTATTCATAAACCAACTTGAACGCCCTCATATTCGTTCATCTTATCAACATAGGGGCTAGGCTTATTACTCAACATGAAATCACCTTGGTTTACACCAACTCATAGGAAAGAACCTCCATTTGAAACTCACATATTAGATTCATTATGGAGGTTCTTATACTCGAGTATTTATAAGCTTATTTTAAGTTATAATGATTGCTTGAATCATACTTACAATTGTTGGCAATGCTATATCCATTAGACAATTATATGAAAACTCAATCTTATTAATAATATTCTTGATCTTCTAGTTTCCTTTACCCTATAATGCAATCCCACACATTCTTATAATAATTTAATTCATAGACTAGATAGTTTATACCCTCCCTTTAAACTAAACTTGACCTTAATGGTCATTGATAAGGTGTCAGGAGATACTATATAAGATTTATCTCACAATTCAATCTCAACAACATTGTCAAATTAAACGATAGTGCCTTCGGTTCATTGTGCAAATATATTGAGGTTTATTAGAGCTATAATATCCTTCCTTTGTGCACATGATAATTCCAATACTTTTAAAATAATCCAATTATCAAAATATGAATGATTCACTCTAGCTCATAACAAATATGAGCTTATTGGTAAGCAACGAGACAACAAAAGATGTTATCTGGTATGATTACATTTAGGTTATATCTTAATTCAAAATCAACAAAACCATCATACTAAGAGGCAATTTTCTCTTGAGTATTACATAATCATACTACCATTAATTTACTTACAATACCCCTTATTCAAAGTCACTTGATAGGTCCAATATAAAGGTTCATATTTAAGAGGTAGACAAACATCTATAGGCATATAAATACCCTATACGTAGGTTTGAAGTGGATTACCAAAAGTGTTCATTTGAATCTTTTTAAATTGTTCAATATGATGTGATTTGAGTGCCATTTATTAAAGTCATTATCATTTATGTTATTATGCAGCCATAAACTAAATTCTTTATTATATCTCTAATTTATTTTTAAGAGTCATTTAAAGGTAGAATTCATACTTGAATTAATCACCAAAGAAACTTCACGATTATATTTCCACAATCAACTCACCTTACAACTTTATTTTAAATAAAAACATCGTCTTGCCATCAGAATGAGCTTAATCCACCACTTCAAGCAATAAAAGCTACCCAAAATACATAACGAAAAGGTACGTAGAAGGCAAGTAGATAGTCTATGGAATGTCATTCTTCAAAATACAACCCATAAAATCTATGGTGTCTTATTCAACTATAAGGAAACATTATTTCTCCATAGAATGTAGAACTTTGAATCCTATTCACACAATATTAGCTATAAAGAGAACTAGTCATAGTTTTAAATATTAATGTAGAGGTTTTAAATATATATATATATATATTGTATATGCAGGAAATGTTCTATCCTGTTAGGAATTTTTCAGACTTTCTAAAAAAGAATATTTATAGTCTTAAAAAAAAGATGAGAGGATAGTTTCTTTAAATATTTGGAATTTATGAGGAAATTTAAAAAAATAAGTATATGGTATATGGTATTTATTAGCTACAAAATTATTTTTTTAAATATAATTAGTTAATTTAGTATTAAAGAAGTTGATTTTTTTTACAAATTTAGATTTAATTGGCTTCCACTAAGAAATTTGGGAATTTTTATTAATCTAGTAAAATTAGTGTTACATTGGGATTAGATTTTAAGGTTCTAATTAAAGTCATAAAACAAGTAGTTTTGAATATATATATATATACACTATGAACCATGATGGATATTTTTCCTATAGTGCGATATTAGGTTATAGTCATTATTCATTTATAAACATAATTAGTCAACACCTTAGCATTAATATTGGTTTGTTTACATAAGCATGTTTTGTGGTTTCCCCAAAAAGGAATTATATTAAGTTGTTTCTAAATGAAAGGTATCAACTTATTTTAGAATGGTTACACATAGGAAATTCACGTGTATCAGTTAAAGAATAGTTAGTTTGTAATCATTTATTTTATTATCTTTTGATTTAGTTAATTATTTAGTAAACTTGAAATGGTTGCTTGTAATCCCATTCTAGATTCTGGTTTCTTTATTGCTTGAGTTGTGTAAAGTAAGCATATGATTTTCTTGACTTGGACATATTATGAGGTTGCTTGGAAAAGTGAATTTCATGGTTGTGGTGATTGCTTGCTCGTGTTGAATTAACGGATAATTTTGATGTTTCTATCTTGATGTGACTTCCTTTTGAGTTGATTTTGTTTTGAGGAGATTTTATATGTTGAAGATGTGTGTTGGAACCGTGTTGCTTCGTTTTACCCTCGTTGTGGGTTTTTGGGTACTCGTTCTTCTTGGGCTTCCAGAGGAGGGGAAAGAGTATGTTGCTTCATAATTGGTCTCCATTTTGGTTTAGTAAACGGTTGCTCTTATGTTCAATTTTATTTTGGTGGGTCAAGCCTTGAAAAGTGGTTTTCTTTACTATGAAGTTCTAATGTGAGATGGTGCATGCCTCACGTGGTGATTGATACTTTGTTTGGTTTTGGTATCTTGTGCAAGTTGGCTTCCTGTTTGTGGTTTTGATATTTTGTTGCTGGTAAGGGGGAGTGGCTCTCAATGGGGGTCCAACGCCCAAAGTGGCTAGTCCAGGGTAGCCCTTGAGAGTTTAATCAAGTGAAAACCTAATTAATTTACTTAGGGGTTGGGTTAGTTATCACATAACAAGATAAAAATATACACCTCACCCCTACCGTTAGCACTCCCAAAGGCTAAGGACGGGTGGGAAGGCCTGGTCGGTAAGGTCACTACCTTGTCTTCAAGAAAGGTAGATGGCTCTGCATGAGTCACCCTATGGGGTGACACCTTGAAACAGGATGTCTGGTTAACCATAGATGGAGGCGGCTCCTAGATTATAGGTAGTCTGGTGAATCCATGAAGGCCATGTGATGACACTCCACCCTTAGGCACTCATGCTTTCTTGTTGGTTCCCCTTCAAGTTCTTGTACCTCTAGAAGCGGTTGTATCTTTTGTTGTTGAGGCAATTGTTTATTGATGTTGTTGTTGAAGCCTCTTTTCAGCTAGTCAGTGTTACATATATGCCTCATGGCAACTTTATTGATGTTGACGAAAGGTGCCCTTGGATTTTGATTGTTGGTTGATATTGCGGTCTCATTTGGAGAGCTTTGGATTCTATTGTTGCATGTTAGTTACTTTAAAAAAAAAATGTTGTAAATGTTAGATTTGTTAGTTTCTTTTGGGGTTGCGTGGCGGGGCATTACATCATTCATGAGAGAGATTGTCCATAAATTCTTCTCAAGGCATTAGTTGACGTGAGGACTATATAGTGAGTGATAGTGGCTTCAACAAGCATAACATTTGATAGTAACCCATTTTTAATTATGTTTTGATGGCCTCCATACCCTCTTTCTAGTTGAAAAAACTTCCTAGGTGTTTATAATATAAAACAAAAAGCCATGCACAAGAATGTCAACTGTATAGCCAATTTCTAAGGAAAATGAAGGCAAGTTTAAGACACATGAAATGTTTAAGAAAAGTCTCAAAGAATGGTAGATGACAGTAGACAAGCAATCAATCCACCTAAATTAATTATTTTCCTACTGTGAAGTGGATGATTATGATATTAATCACTATTTTAGGAAGGAAATGCTGAGGAGAGAGTGTACTTAGCTCTAAATCAACGGTAAAGAATGTCTGGTGTAGGCGTTGAAATCTTCTATGTTGCCTTTTTCTGACTCTATCCCTCTTCATTTTTTCTTCCAAATCTCTACATCCATAACTCTTCTAACCTTTAGGACTTGGTGGCTATCTGCAGTCTCCCAGTTGCATTTGCTTGAAAGTTTCTAAAGCCTTTTAAAAAAAAAGTCCATTCCATGCCTCTCCAAGCTACCATTTGATTCTTTTGACCTCTCTCACATTTTTCTTACCTATCTCTATATTTTCTTCCCAAAAAAAAGCTTGTATTCATATCTATAGAATGTTGCACAACTATCACGCCATTTCCTCTCTCGCACTTTTAAATAACTATGCCCCACCCTCATTCTTCCTCCTATCGGTCTTGGCTATTCTTCCATCATTTTCCAAAACATTTCTTGCCTTCCTCCTCTTTGCGCGCCATTTCCCTGAGCTCTCTCTCTCTCTCTCTCTACATTCCAACCCATTTCTCCTCACATTCACTTCTCTTTGCATTCTTTTCTTTTTTTATGGGTGTCACTCTACCCTCCAACCCAAACTTGAATGATCAGGTCAGAGAGTCCTAAAGGTTTTAAATTAACTAAATGCCTTTGTTTTTGCAAACGACCTATCATATGGACAGCTAAAGAGTTGGGATGCCATGCCCTGCAACAATTCCCAACATACCCAAGCCCATTCCCATTTAATTCGAGTTGTCTCCTATTGTGTGAGGGGTAGATAGCTCCATAAATAACACATTTATCTCTACTGGGTCCTTCATGAAAAATATCATGACCTCCCCAAATTATCTCTTCATTCTTTATTTATTTTGTTGTCCACGTGAAGGGGGTCCTTGCTGGCAGGGATGTGACAACAAGTTACTGTTTTAGTATGCTAATTGTCCTAGATTATTGCATTTTACATATTAGGTCATATAGTATAATTAGGTTAATCATAGAAAGTCAATTCCAAATCATTATGAGACCCAATAGGATGGAGTTTCAGGTCTGATTGTTTCACATTCATGGTTGAAAGTCAATCTACTCACCTTGTTGATCTCCATCTTAATGAAATAATAGAAAAACTCATAACAAACCCAAAATATTGAATCCTAGGTTCACACATTTGACCTAGGGTTCCAATTTTCTTTGTTTCAAATATGATTTAACCTTTTACTATGGAGGAAATCAAAGCAGTAGTTTTCTCTTTGCTACTTGATAAAGCTTTGGGCCTAGATGGATTTACAACAAGATTTTTTTTTAAAGTGTTGGGACTTCATCTCAATAGAGTTGCTTTGAGCCTTGGAAGAGTCTAGAAAAATAGGAACCTTACTGAAACAATTCAATGTTACTCAAATGGAAATCATTTCAAAGGTAAAAAAATTAAAATATTTCTTTGATTTTAGACCCATTTCTTTGTGCAACACAATATACAAGATTTTTACTATAGCTATTTAGTTGAGGCTTCTTCCTTTTATCTCCAAGATCATTTCTAAGGAGCAAAAGGGGTTTGTCCCCAATAGAGAAACTTCAGAAGGAGCTTTGGTGGCCCATGAAGTGCCACACTCTATACAATCCAACAAAATACCTACATTTATCATTTTTGGAAAGGCCTCCTTATCTGAAGCAAAACAAATCAAAAAGGTTTTAGAAAAGTATACTTCTACATTAGGACAAATGATTAATGCAACCAAATATAAGATTTACATATTTAACACAAACAACTTGTTGAAAGGAAAAATAATTTAGTCTATGGGATTCCAAATATACCATTTTCCATATCAATATTTGGGAATTCCCTTTTTTCACAGGTTCCAATTATAGATGCTCTTACTGGAAAAAAGTAATCCTTAGCATTCAAGCCAACATTTCTTCATGGAAAGGGAGATGACTCTCTTTAGTAGGTAGGCTTTTAATGGTAAAAAATGTGCTGCAAGCAATACCAAATTACTATATAGCAATGCTCCAAGCTCCTAAATCTATCATTCATAAAATTGAGAAAATAATTAGACAATTCCTATGGTGAGGTAATTTGGATAAGAAAAAGAAAATACCCATGGTTTCATTATATACAATATGCAACAATTTACTTAAAGAGGGTGTAGGGATCCATAACTTGGAAGCTAGGAAACTTTCATTAGGTGCCAAATTGGTATGAAATATGTATTCAAAGCCCAACACAATGTGGTGTAGAATTCTGCAGAGTAAATATCTAGATTCACTCTCCTTAATCATAATCTTTACAGTGTCAAATCCCCCTACAAGCTTGGAAATGTGGAATTTCCTTTGTACATGTAGAGATGCCATTTCCCCTTATCTCACCTGGGAAGTCAATGATGGAGCTCAATCACTCTTTTGGGATGATTCTTGGAAAGGCCATACTCCTTTGAAGAACATTCAAGAACTCAATTCCACATGAAAAATCCTTTCAACGTTATGGGGAGTGAAAGTTCAAGACTAATTTGATACACCAACTATTAACTCTTAGGTAGTAACATGGAATTACTTCAACAATATGCCATTCCAAATCATGAAAAAAAAATATTACAAAAAATCTTATCCTCCAAAGAGATATTCCTATCTTCAAAACAAGATAGGCTGATTTGGGCTCCCTCCAAATCATGAAACTACTCAATTAAACAAGGATATAAGTCATTAATCAATCAAGGTGATCTCACAGAGCATTAGAGAGCTTTCTCTTTTTCTAGGAACAACATGATTCTCCCAAAGGTGGGTTATTTCTCTTGGTTAGTCCTAAAGAAAATAATCTTAACAAGCTCAAGGCTTTCAAAACTATGAATAAAAGGGCCTTTCAAATGTGTTTTATGTGGAGATCAACTAGAGGATGTTGATCACCTTTTTCTGAATTTCTCATTTTCACAAAAAAGTTGGTCAACAATCATGCTTAAATTAAACTGGTTTGCACCATTGCCAAATACTATTTTGGAATATTCTCCACCTGGCCCATTCTGTACAAATATTCACTTTTTTCAAGTTTATGGAGAGTCACACCACCTATGGTATTATGGAGCATATGGTGGGAGTGTAATAGAAGAATCTTTAGACAACAATCATCAAATTTGGACCAAACCTCTCACAAATTAGAGACGTTTGTATCAGAAGTAGTCAATGTATTTGTACAAAAGAACAAGAAAATTGGTTCATCTTTTACAAATTAGGATTCAACAATCATAAAGAGTGGACATATATTCAATTACCTTTCCAAGGTAGCATGTTTCAACATGCAAACCAAAAAATTGATTGAAGTAAGATATCCTAGATTCCACCTCTTAAAGGATTGACTAAATTGAATTTTGATGGAGTTGCAAGAGGAAACCTAGGGAGATTAGGAAGCAGTTTGTAATCAAGGATCATTTGGGAAACATTATTAGTGCCAAATCTCTTTCACTACCTCTAGGTTCAAACAATGTGGCTAAAGCTCAAGCTCTTCTTCAGGGTTTACTAATGGCTAGACATATAAAAATAAGCAATATCATAATTGAAGGATACTCTCTTATCATAATTAATTCTTGTAGACAAAGGAACATCATAAACTGGAAACTTCAATATATCCTCATGCAAGTTTGGTTAATTTTGGATCAATTCACTACTTATGATCTTTTTCATTGCTATAGGGAGGGCAACAATCTAGTAGATTGGCTTGCTAATTAGGGTTGCAATCAAGCAGAGAAAGTCACTACATATACTCATGCCACCATAAAATTATTCCCTAAATTAGGGGATATTCTCTCTAGAGAATGTTGCTCATAATATAATTATGAGCCTTAAATTGCTTGATATCATTAATGATTATCGGGCGGCTTGTTTTTTGCTAACACACTTAGGTTTTGCAGGATGAAACGATTAAAGATTATGCTGCATCACCTTACATCATTGAAAGGACCTCCTTCGTTCACACATTGATGCGTGTTCCAAGATTTGCCATGCATTCACATCTTTGGTGTGATTAACAAGATCTCCCATGTCAAAAATTGGTAATTAAATGAAGAACCTCCCCTGTTTTCTCCACATTGCATTTCTTCATTTGGAGGTGCTTAAAATGGAAAGAGAAAGGAGAATATGCACGCAAAAGCTTCTAGATTATAGGCTGAGGAATTACATAGTGTCAATCCCATTTCGACAATGGGAAATACCAATTTCTAGACCCTTTGACCATGCCCGTATGCATCAAGTGTTTATAATAGACTGCCCTAGCATTGTAGAGAGCATCTTAGACATAATCGATCAAGCACGGTATGTTAAGGAAGATTTCTTATAAGGGGAAGTGGTAGAAAATACAGACAAGTAGTATGACCTCTTCAAAAACAAATGATATATAGGAAACTTATTTCCTTGATAATATCTCAAGAACAAGCTAGCCTTTGTTGTATTTTATGATGGATTCGAAGCAAGCCTTGGAAATGCAGAATGGCCGCTTCCTTAATAGGGAAATGGAACATAATGTGAAAGAAATTGGTGAATGTCTAGCAATAAGAATCAAAGAGGTATACTTTCCAATCTCCTTCCTTTTGTCACACGTTCGACATGATCTAGTCCCAAGGGCTCTGCCATCATCAAAATTCAATTGGCGTACCTCGAATGCAAGAATGAGAATATATGCCATATTTTGTCGTAGCTTACTTTGTTTTGAAAAAATAGTTTTGTTGGTGGCCTTGAAACCTAAACTAATACAGGACAAGATCCATGTATCTGAAGTTTATAGGTTTTTTAGTAGCCTTTTGTGGATCATTGAAGCCACTATAACTACCACATCAAAAGGGTTGTAATAGTTTTCTTTCAAATACTGGCTATACTAATTAGATGGTATGTATGTAATCAACTTCATAATATAATATATATAGGCTTAAAGTCTTTTGTAAATTTTTTTTTTTCAAGACTATAAACACTTGGCTAGCAATAGAGAAATATCTTGAAGAGAATCACAAATACAACTTTGTCAAGGCTATAGAAATTTGAATGAAAGTGAGGTAATGTCCAGGTAGTTCATAAGGTTAACCCAATCTAAGTAGCTTAATGCTCAATTTGTGGTGCCAAGGTTCAACATGCTCCAAGAAAGAAAAAAAATTATTCACACACACTTGGGTTTTTTAAGATAATTAAAGATGTTATCAACAATGTTCTTATTTTCTATAGTTAGGCCTTCATGTTTCTAGTTTAGTCTATTAAACTAGAAACTCTCTACTTTGTTATAAATACTCCGAACATTTTGTTAAATTGTAATGTCCCCCTTTTCAGCGTGATCTTGTTTGCAGAGTGTTAGCCTATTTCTTGGACCCTTGTGGGCTAACTGGATTGGTTAGAGGGTCAGTGGTATCTTCTGGAGAGTTTGGTCGTTTTCATTTTTCGTGTTCTGGGATTGGCTCATTGCAGGCCTTGGCAGTACAGGAGTTGTCTGCTTCTGACGGCACTGAATTCTGCTGAGTTTTGGGGAAGTTAGGCTTACTTAAGTGATTTAAGTTATTATTTAACTTAAAGTATTTTTATAAAGTCAAATTGACTTTATTATTTTTATATCACTTAAATAAGTCTAAAGTGAGTGATTTTAAATTATATCATTTAATCACTTAAGGAGGGGGCCAAAAATTAAAGTCAAAAACTATGGAAAGGGACTTGAGGTTATTTCAAAATATTTAAATGACCTAAAATACAGCCTCTTCTTGAAAATGCATACCTTTTTCTATATAAGGGTTTTAGGCAATGAGAAACTCATCTATTTTGAATATTTCAACTTTGCCTTGGAGGTTTTCCCTTTGCTTTCATCTTGTGATCAGGTTTGCAGCAATCCACCATTGGAGAACGAAATCTCTTCAGTGTGAGCACTTGTGAGGCTGTGAGAGATCAGCTGAATTGGTGCAGATTTAGAGAGCTTCATTTCAGAAGTTCTGCAGTGCTTCAACAGATTTTTGTAGTGTTCTTCATCAGAAACAGAGGGTTAATTGGTTGGTGTTCTTCCTTCACCATGGCAAGCTTCATGGCTGTTTGGGCGCACCTTCAGAGATGGTTTCTGGTTCTTTTTCTGTGAAGGGCGTGGCACTTGCAAATAAGGTTTTTTTTGGCTTTCTTGGAGAAACGTCTTCTTTCTGAGGATCTCTCTTCATGATCTTGGGCGCCCTACTTGTACTTCTCTTTGGCTTCAGTTTCAGATTAAACTTTGCAATCTATAACGTTCTACTCCAGTTTTTGTCAGTTCTTCACTATTTTGATCGGAATTTTTATATAAAAAATCTGGAGGCTTTCGGGTATGTTTGTATGTTTTAAATCCATTGTTGATGCTAATAAACACCTTCTGCAATTTCAGTTTGATTAGATTTGCTCAAGTTTTCATTCTGTGAGCTTTTATATGATGCGCACCTTCTCTTCTGTCTATAAATTTTCTCTAAAAAACTCAAAAACACAAATAGACTTAACAAAAAGACAGGGGTTTGAGTAGTATGATGCGCCCCTTCTCTTCTGTCTACAAAATTTCTCTAAAAAACTCAAAAACACAAATAGACTTAACAAAAGACAGGGGTTTGAGCA
>VDFB02207499.1:0-43075 GCA_007258455.2 Sequoia sempervirens | reverse complement strand
AATGGAGAAACATCAAAAAAACTTAAAACCAAAAATGGGCTCAAAAAAATCTTTCCAAATTAAATATGTTCAAGGGCATCTGGATTCCTACCACTCGCAGTCTAGCAAATGATAGGTCTAGGAATTTTGCTACTGCCCATTCTTCATTTTAACTGAAATGGCTAGGCATCCTCTCTATCCCTAAAACAAAAACCCTACATGCTGTAAATCTTGGTATATACACGTGTATACAATACCTAGAGATATAGTTTCTTTGAACTTCATATACTCCAAATATGCAGATCTATTTAGTTTGTGCATGCATGTATACCCAATTCTTTATAGTATGTGTACATACACATTTTAATATCTCAAATCAAGTGAGTGTACCTACCAACTGATAAGAGAAGAATTTGAGGAGATCTTGGGATGGCTTCAAGCCAAAAAAAAAACTATTTCTAGGCAGAATGAAGATTTCCCAGACCAAGTTTAGTGCATATATTCTATTGCTTCCATGTTTATTGATTCAACAGAGTTGACGCTTTTTATTTTGCACATGCACTATTATACAATCTGAGTATTAGTGGCATTTTTGGTTTTCTCATTGTCTAGTTGTGTACTCTGGTTTTTCATGACTAAACTTTAGCTATGGGGTGTCTTTCATTTTAGCACGTGGGTTAAATGGGCTCCCACAAGGGTTGAGCCTAGCGTGCTAGTTTTGATCTACAAGGGGCGGCCTGTGTTAGGGTTTCCTGGTTTTTCTCATTTCCTTTTTTTTGGGTTTTTATTCTGGTTCCCATTTCTCTTTTGCTTGCTTTGGTTTTTCTTTCGGAATCAGGGGCGAAACAGATGCTTGAAGGGAACTGAAACTTCTCCAAATTCTAAAGTTCTAATTCCTGTTCACGCATCCATCCCGGTCCCGATTCCATGTGTTTGGTATTCCTTTTTATTTCTGCCTTGCGGCGGTCACTGGTTCTTTTCCTCTGTCTCTTCACTTGTCTTTTGTTTTGTTTTCTTTGGCGGGGGCGGGATCGGGATGGGAATCATTTTTGGAACCTTCTTCATGTTTCCTATCTCAGGTTTTGTCCCACTCCGGCCCCATGGCTTCTTTTTCTCATGTCAGTTTTGGCTCCACCTCCGCGGTCTTTTCTTTGGCGAGGGCAGGATAGTTTTCGGCCCCGGTCCCTTTTGTTCCTTTTGTTCCCCGTCTCTTTCCTGGTCCTAGCTCTGGCCCTATTTGGTTCCCGTCCCGTTTGCCTTTTTGTTTCATTGACCTGTCCGCCCAGTTTATTCTAACTTAAGTGGTTCCCCTGAGCCCCATTTTCCATTCGTTACCGACCCATAGCTACCGTTTTTACCGGCCCCGCTTCTTCTTCGCTGTGACTTTCAGCTTTTGGTGTAACCTCTCGGTGACTCTTTTCTATCCCCTGAGGTTCTCTTTCTTTTCAGCCTAGGTTGGTTGTGTCGGGGAGATGTCTCCCTGACTCCTTTGTGTCTCACCGATGGGCTTTCCTTTCAGCATGACGGTTCCCGTTCGGGGTGAGGTCCTCCCGACTCCCCTTGGTTTCCCCAAGTTCTTTTTGCTGCCCTCCGTTGTGCCTTCGGCATGACTCTTTCGGTTCGGGGTGACATCTTGGTGACTCCATGTTCTCTCCCTGAAGTCTTCGTCAGCCTATGTTCTTTGTGTCAGGGAGATGTCTCCCCGACCCCCGCTTGTCTTCTCGACTGTGGTGGCCCCCTTTGCTCTTTGGTGTGACTTCCCTTCGGCAGGACTTGGAACTCTCGATATATCTCTTGGTGAATCTATTATGTCTTGCCAACGGTGTCTTATGGTTTGCTTTTGGCATGGGTGGCACCTTTTGTTGAGATGTCTCGGCGATGTCATCTTGCTACACCGACCGGTGATGGAAGACTTGATGCTTCGGGGAGACTTGTGTTTCAGTGTATGTCATAACGATGGGGTCGTGTCTTGCCGACGGTGATTCAATGTGTGGATTTTGGTGAAGGTCTTATCTTCTCTCGACGAACAATTTTCTAAGGGTCTTCTCAGTATAACAGTGAAGTGTCTACATGACTTCTCACCGATGATTGTGTGCTACAGCGACATACATTTGGCAGGTGATTTCATCGGTGAAAGAAGTTATAAGACATAGTGACTTAAGTGGTGTATAAAGATCTCTTCAGTATGAGCTTGGGTCTTTGGCGAGTGACCTTCGGTCTCGCCGATGGAACATAAAGTGGTCTTTGTCAGCGTGATTTTTGAATTGTCTTGGTGACACTGCATGAAGGAAATATCTTTTGGTAACACACTGTGACTTCGTTGTGATGTCTGGCCGACTTGGCCATCTCTCCCCGACTCTATGGTGTTTTTAGTGTCACATGTGGATTTCGATGTATGGTCTCGCCGACATTGTGAACTCCTACCGACTTTGATGGGTGTTTGGTGCAGCATGTTTCCTTCGGCCAGATGTTTCCCCGAGTTCCTTTTGTCTGGCCGATATGCTTGGCTCTTCATTGTAGCTGTTTCTCTTTGCCTTGAGGTCTTCCCGACACTGCTATCTCTCGCCGATATGAGCCTCTCCACGCAGTGCGTTAAAGCCCGAGCTACTAATGGAACATCAATGCGCACATGCAGATGATGAACAGTGATGTTTTAATTTGAGTGATAAAGGTGCCCGATGTTTGTCTGAAGACCAGTATGCAATGCGATCTAATGGAGGACTTGTCTCAGCGATCCAATGAAGATTTAAAGGCGACCGCCCAATCTCTGATGATCAACAGTCGAGTTTCATACTAGACCACTGTTAGGGTTTCTTGTGTTCGCGCCAGAAGCCTGGTGCATTCATGGCGATAGAGAGTTGGTCGTTGGCTCCACCGAACCAGCATTCATGGCGATGTGGCTTTGGTACAAGGACGGCATGGCTCGAGTATGGACGCGCGGATTTGGTGGCAGATTTGACATCAATTGTCTGGCTTCTTTCGTGTGGGATTGTCTTTCCTGTAGCAACCCAACCAATGACATTTATGAGGCCAGAGAAGTAGTTGAAGAACATGGCGATTAGGGTTTGACATGGCGCTGATGTGGCTCTGAGTTGGATGGCATTTCCGGAGCTGTTTAAAAGGAACTTCTGAATCATTTGTAAGGGTCAGGGGCCAGAAGTTGGAACAAAAATCTGAAGAGAAGAGCACTAAGTCACAGAGTCAGGTTTTTACCAGATTTTGAGGTTTAGGGTTACAGTCTGTAAATTGTGAGGTCTTGGACACATGTATGAATCTGAATGTATAGATTGAGATCTTTAAGTCTCTCCTTTGTATTGTGCGTGTGGATTGTTAATGAAAGTTTATCAAGGATCACTTATTTAATCATTTTAATGTAACATTTTACTGTCTGTTCTGGTTGTTGCTCTTATTCAAGGAATAAGTTAAATGCTTTAATCATATCAGAGATTCATATGTATGATAGGAGGATTTGATAAGTAGTCTTATAGATCTGATCACTAGTTGTGAGACTAATAAGGTTAATCTTGCAAAGACTTTAATGTCCAGAGTAATGGTTCCTTCTATTTGCAGATTATTGTGACTCCTAGCCCAGTGGATATGGCACTAATCTGATATATGCTATTTGTCTTTAAGGTTCTAGTCTTCTTGCTCAAGATCAATCATTTTATTTAATCAATCTTGTTTGATGTCTTGCCCTACCTCCTGGTTGCTGCAAGTATTGTGTTACTGGGAATTTAGCCATATTTGAGGTTCTCAATACTTGGCATCAGGAGTCATCTGCTATAAAAAGCAATGTCTAGTCTTATTTGAGGCACTGTGTGGGTATACCCACCCTGGTTCTACAGAGCCTAAAGTGCAGAAGATCTCAGTCTTTGACTAAATCTTGTCAGTTGGTCCAGGTCCTCCGAGCTGCCCTTGACTGGAGATGGCTACTCCATAGGTAGAATAGGAGACCAACCTGGTTGCTCATTAAAAACAACCAACACTGAGAAACATATCAAACACTTTAAAACTGCAGAATCATAGCTCAGAAAAATCTATGCATAAGTGACATTGGAAGCCCTGTATGTAAGATTTAAAATGTAGTTGTTCTTGCTTGATTCTTCCACAACTTGTAGCGTGATTTTAAAAAAGTCCCCAAAAGTCAAGAAAGAACAGAACAAGCATTTTGAACCCAAAATGTAATATCTGGCAAAGGAAAACATGATTACACAATTGGTACAGCATATAAGGCACTTTCTTATGCTATATATTGTCAAGAAAAGTGATTATTTGGTTGACAATCATAACAATTTCCCTTGGCCTGCAGCTTCACCATTACTTCCACTGGCCTGGTTGACATTTGTATTTTGCCATAGTTGAACGAGCTGATTGATATGATTTCCACAGGTACATATATCTTCATTGTTGGTGTTGATATTGTGAGAATCACGCAGATAAGAGGAGCAGCGATAAAGACCGCTACAAAAGTAGTAATTTCTGCCTTCTATCCTAAGAGAGCTATTAGAGTAGGTCATTATAAATTTGGGGTCAAGCACCTGGGACTAATCCGTTGCTGTCATACAAATTGGCTACAACGCAAATTTTCCTATTGAATTTTGAATTATACAGTAATTTGAGGACAAAACCGAGGGGCATAGAAAGAAAACTAAATAGAAAATCAACAAACTCTTTACCAGCCTCAGATTATACAATATGCTTATTTTTAGTAATGTGTGAGTTGTGTTGTTTTTCTCTAATTTGACCTAGCAAAGTTTTTGTTCACCTATCTTATTGCTGCTTTATTTTCTGCCATGCAAATATTTAGTGGGCCATAAAGGAAATCCCACATCCAAGTCTTGCACATGTCTTGCATGGAATATGTTGTGCTGGCAGCATCTCTTTAGTGTTTGTTACACTTGTAAAATATTACAGTAAATAGGTAATTCTTTGTATTAATCTTTAAATATTTTCAACAAACATAGAAGAGCTCTTTTTTTTGTGGCGAGGGCAAATACTTTTAGGCAAAATAAATGTGTTTTTGTCTAATTTGACCTAGCAAAGTTTTTGTCCACCTGTCTTGTTGCTGCTTTATTTTCTCCCATGCAAATATTTAGTGGGCCATAAAGGAAATCCCACGTCCAAGTCCTGCACATGTCTTGCATGGAATATGTTGTGCTGGCAACATCTCTTTAGTGTTTGTTACACTTGTAAAATATTACAGTAAATAGGTAATTCTTTGCATTAATCTTTAAAGATTTTCAACAAACATAGAAGAGCTCTTTTTTTTTGTGGCGAGGGCAAATACTTTTAGGAAAAATAAATGTGTGAATTATGTTGTTTTTGTCTTATTTGACCTAGCAAAGGTTATGTCCACCTGTCTTGTTGCTGCTTTATTTTCTGCCATGCAAATATTTAGTGGGCCACAAAGGAAATCCCACGTCCAAGTCCTACACCTTGCACATGTCTTGCATGGAATATGTGGTGCTGGCAGCATCCCTTTAGTGTTTGTTACACTTTAAACTATTACACTAAATAGGTAATTCTTTATACGTCACTGAATTTCTTTTTCCTGCACTTGTCTATCATAGGGCACTTCTATTCACATTTTTCAACAGTATTTATTTGTAGATTGCCACAGTAAGAGATTACTATTATGATTGAAGTTTTATTGTCTTAAGTTACCTAAAAACACTTGGTTTCAACCTTCTAAGCAACATTAAGTTTCTTGTATATTTTACAATGTATTGTTCTGGCTTACAGGCACCATCTGAAATGTTTGTTCAACCAAAGTAGAATTCCATGTATGCAAGATTAATATTATTTCAAGGTTTTGCTTCAGATTATTTTCATCAAGCGTAGCAATAGTGGCTTCTTTGGCCACAGCATACTCAAAAATAGGAAAACAAAAATCACAATGATCATGGGACTAAAAGTTTGAGGCATGGCAACAAACAGGAAATGAAAATTGTATGAAAAGCATGATGCAAAATGAATCTCCAGCTACATGGTCACCCACAACGCTTTGGGTTCAGAATTTGGATTTGAGTTTCCCCATTATTTCTTCATCTCATTAAAAAATTTAGGTTGTTCTCAATTATTTAGTTAGCCTTGTACACTTGGAAGCAATGGTAATAGGATAGGTTTTGAAATCTAGAAGTTAGGGTTGAACCCTTCATTTCTTCTTTGTACTAAACTAAATAAATGAGTATACAACATTATATGTGACAAATAGGTTTGCATAGTACATTGAAAACCAGAATACTAGGGTAAGCATCAACCAAATCATTGTACTCCCAACATAAATCATTATTTTTTTCTTGATAGATTCATGCTTCTATTTCTTTTCTTACTTTTTCTATGACAAAATTTTTCTTTATATTCCTTCATGGTAGATACAAACTCATGGTTAGTAGTGTAATTTATGAAGTTCCTTTTTACCTGTATTTCTTATTTCTTATAATTTATTATTGTAGAATAATATGTATTCAATGTACCAAAATTTCTTGCTCAAGTTTAAGTAGTTTTCTTAATTAAAATTAAGATAATGTAATAATTATATTTTTTAGCCTTTCATTTACTTAAACAATGGCATTTTTAAATTTTAAAAATTATTACAAAAATATACACCCATATATCAAGTACAAACTTTTGAATTATATTATATAATTGCAATGAAATATAACATTTCCCTTAGGTTAATCCAGACACTTCTAATTAGAAGTAGTGGTTGTGTAAAATTCGTAAGACATTATTTGAGTATCCCATTGCAACTAAAAAAACAACTACTTGCTGCAAAGACCATGATATTCCTTTTGTTTTTCTTAGGTCAGGTCACATGAGCCATAGAAGCAAAGGATATACATAAGTTGCAATCTCATTTAAAATTATTTGATAATAGGGTAATTTAAAAAATGGTAGCCTCACAAGCAAACCAGTGAGGATCCTTTTACCCTTCCATTGCACCTGCTCAAATAGTTTCGAGCATGGACATTCTTATTAGCAGGCTCCTAAATTACACCACAGGCTGATTTCAAAATTGCTAAATTACACCATAGGCTGATTTTGAACTATTGCAATTTTGAGAAAAATAAAAACATTTTTGGAATGAAAACCTCCCTGCGCCAAAAATGTAAGCAAATTTGTGGTATCATTTGTCACATATTTTGTCTACTAATCTAAAAAGAGAAAAAAAAAATTGTTTCTTTGTTCTTTTTCATGCAAAAACTTATTAAAAATAATTTAATTTAAGCATCCATTTATCCTCCATATGAAGATGCCTTTTTGTTGCCTATAATTAACAATGAGCTTTGCATGTTTCAATATTTTCAAAAAAATAATACTTATATTTATGTTACAAACAATATGAACTTATTGTATTATTCATTTTGTTTTAAATTTCTTCAATCAGGCATGGAAAATCCTCAGCCACCTTCAGATCTTATAGACGTATCCAGTAGCAATAGCCCCCCCATCAATCCACATGAGTTCCATCAACACATTGGAATGGCTACAATAATAGTATTAGGCATCTGATAGATACTATTTCACTTAATTGTGCTGAGGTGCTGGAGCAGGCAAAGACAACATGTTCAGTTGTACAAAATGTGCAAGCTCAAGAAATTCTGTCAATGGAAGCCACCTTGCTTCAATTCCATGCCACTTGTGAAAAGTTGGCTGCCTTCTGTACCTTCCTCCGAGACATGCATTCTGATGAATTTTATGGATAGGGAAGCACTCCATACATACGCATGGTGTTTCAGAATTATTTAAACAATATGTAACAACTAATATTACAAAACTGTTTAGACAACATCCGACAATACAATCATATTTTGGCCTCATATAACTACGAATGGTTATACTACAGTCATATTTTGTCCTCATGTAACTGCAAATAGTTATAAGTTACAGTCGTATTTTCACCTCATGTAACTACGAGCTTGTTGTTTTATATAAATACACAGTTTTTTGTAAACTTGTACTGACAGTTGTTCTCTTCAATTCTGCTTCCTACATTGCATTTTTTTTGCAAAATATTTCTTTACATGTGAATACCGTTTCAGACTAGAACATAAGCGAAAGAAGAGTACCTCAAAATAATTTACTCTCATAATCTGCTCTTTGAAGATAATGCACAAGTTGTCAATTTCTTTTTCTATGTGTCAGTGCATACAAGGAATTTAGATAAACAACGCAAGTAATGGTGCAGCTGCTTTCTACTTTACTAAATTGTAGTGTATTTTGAATGATTTTTTTGCAAACAGAAATAACAGGCAATTTAATTGAATCTCTGTAAATTCAAACATTTACATGTTTTTAGATATAAAGTTTTAGGTGTTTCTATAGGAGCCCCTAATGAAGCATACCAAAAGACTATATAAACTTATACCTAATCAAAACCAAAAAAGTGAAAGCCAAACCCACACAGGATAGATGACAAGAAACTAAATAGAACTAATACAATAAACTCCAACAAGGAATAAACAAATTTTACCAAAATGACCTTAGATGCAATTTACAAACATAATAGCAAAATCATCGATAAGTTATTTTTGCAAAAAAAACCAAAATCTCAGCTCTTATAGATAATGGCAGGAGCAACCATATGAAAGATTCGTTAGCAAAGCCACAAGCAACCACATAGTTCAAAATTAAGAAAGGGGTTTAGGAGATCAAAGAAGGTTATGGGGGTTAAATTAGCAGGGAAGGTAGATTGAAGATTCCTCAACATCTTTCATTTTGCAATAAAGTAAAACATATTAGAAATAGTTGTACTTCCAGTTTGCCTATCTTAGCTCAAATAAGGAAGTGAACACTAAGATATGATTGTTATGGTTAAAGTCATAGTTGTGTCCTCGATTTTTGCCAACCCAACTTAGGATTGCTCCCAGCTACTCATTTTTCTTCCACATTCTGCTTTTGTTTTCTTTGCCTGCTTGATTTGAAGAATGTAAAGTAAAGGTTTCACAATAATTAGTTTGCTTATGTTTTGTTTGCCTGGTTGGTTTGAAGAATGTTCTATATGATTGAGTGTTGACACACATTTGCTCGAACATTGATCATTGAGGGTTTTGGACATATACAAGAAATATATTAATTTCAGCTGAAATGTTCAATACAGTTTATATTCCATTCAATAAATATGCCCCCTATTTCCTAAGATCCCTAAATTAGGTATTCATACGTAACACCCATAACCTATTGTTTTCATTGATTATTTTTGGTTTTGCATCATGTAAATACATTTTTAGTTAAATGAATATTTCCAAACATTTGTGTATGCATTTTAGTTCTGTTGTAAATCATAAGCATATTTTTTTTCAAACCTGATACCTTGATAAATTGATATGTAGATGAAACACTCTTAAAATAGCATTTTTATCATGATACGGTGATGTGCAACCTAAAATGTGCATATCCTTCATTTATTTGAATAGGTGTTGTGTGATTTAACGTGATCTTATTTCTTTGTTTGCAGTGACTCAGAAAGTGCAATAAGAAAGCATTATAGGAAGCGCTTGAAAAGATTAAATCAAGTATGTACTTTGGTTTCTTAGTGTAAGATACCTTTTAAAGGCTTTCGAATTTTCTTATGTGAATTTAGAAAATATTATTTGTCTATATAATTTGTATGTTAATGTTTTTTGTGGTTTGTATTGTATACATTAAGAATTTACTAGGCCTTGTCTTTTTATGCAACCTTTGACTGTCCATTGGGCATAATGCTCCTGAAACTCTGCCCTTTGTAATATGAATGTCCTCCTTCAAAAAACTACCCCTTCATCTCATTGTCCGCTCTTAATGATGGCCTCCATTATCTTGCAAGATTCTGTGGTTTTCATGGACAAAACCATGAGCCTCAAGCCTATTCTTATGTACTTTATGTTTTGGACAGTCATAGTTAAAGTGACTGTGTTTTGTATTAAAAGATTGTCCCATCTTGAGTCTTTTACCATTTATAACCTGCCATTTACTACTTTCATCTGTGTTTGAATTCACATAAGTGACTACCCCTTTTCTTATTATCCTTCCCTTTCAACATTCATAAGTCATGAACTAGTACAGTGCTTTCAGTCATTAATTTGCTGCACCTTATTTGTGTCATGATTTGCTGCTCATTAACTCTGAGAATGCTGCTCATTCGTCATAAATTTGCTGCTCGTTAATGTCATAATTTCTACAATTATTATGGCATCTTTGCTGCACTTTTACAGTCATTAAATGCTGACCACTAAATCACTTATTTGCTCCACCTTTTACAGTCATCTTTGTTGCACTTTCATGCCATAATTTCTGCTCATTGACCTTGACTTTTGCTGCATTCATTATGGCATCCTTTCTACACTTTTGATTGAGTTTTTCCTGTAAGATTTGCTTCTCATTTCTATCATTAATTGCTACTCATTAAATCAATGATTTGCTACACCTTTTACAGTCATCTTTGTTGATAATCTATCCATTTCTTGGACTATTATTCATTCTCATGAACTTTATGCCCTCTATGACTATGATCCCTTGGTGTTCATGACAGTATACTGCCCTCTTCACGGGTAGGTTTGCATTATATCATAGTCATTTGGCCTTTGTCATTGGCTTCAATCATTGATGTTGTTTTGAATAGTGGTTGTCACCTTCTCAAACTTAAGGTCTTCATCTCAAAATATGACTGCTCCTCATTCCCTTTGAACATCGACTGCCTTTTCAATTGGCTTCTCTTTGAGGTGACTATCCCTTTGTATGTTCATTTGTCTTTGTTTGTTACATATTTATCATGGTTGACTGTCTTTTATACATTATGATTGTAATCTATACCTGAGACCTTTAAATCCTCTTGATATTCATTACATTCAAACCCCTGCTATCCTTCTTGTTGGTGGTTGCCTTGTGTGAATGTTGTTAAAGATAGTTGTCCTTATTGTACAGTCACTCTCCTAACGACTAATGAATGCCCTCCATAATCCATTCTATTGATTTAATATTGGTGCCAATAGTGTTTAAAATTGTGTTAATTTGGTTTTTAATTATCGTAAAAACATAAAATGCTCTTTAGGGCTTAGTTTAGCTTTGTTATGCTTACATGCTAAGTCAGAGTTTGCCAATTAACAATGAAAAAATTCAAAGTCAGCAAGTTTAATTGAATCCTCGAATAAATCTATACAACTTGAATGCGGATGAATTTATTGTTTGATGTTTGATTAGAATGGAGAATTGAATTGAAATTAATAAAATCATGTTTTTTTTTTCTATCAGCTCTTTCATTTTTCTAAGCAATGAATATGTGAAAACACATTTTTTTTGTTTTGAGATTTCTCCATAAATATACGTATCGAAAAATAACTTTTGTATGTTCATTAATGTTAAGATAAAAAATAAGCTAGGATAGGATTTAAGATCAAATTAAATAGTTCGAGTACACTAAATTTCCATTATTTCAACCACTCCCTCAGTATACTAAATCTGTATGGAATAAATTATATATTTAATAATATATATTATATAGAATGCAGTACATGACAATAAGTAGAAATATAATTTAAATTTTATATATAATTATATAGAAAATACTTGTTAAATATTTAACATATTTAATACAAATATATACTTTTAAAATATATTTGATAATTTTCACTCTATAAAATTAAAATCTAATATAAATAATAAATAAATATATTTAATTTAGATATAAAGTCTATAATATAATATTATACTATAAGTTTAAGTTTCTCTCCCTTCCTTGCAAACTTTACATAACTTAATATATTACTCACTAACATAAAATAGTTTTTAATAATTTGTAGTTGTTATAATTATCTATAATATATACTTATATAATATATTGTATTGTATTATTTATAATTAATACTAATATATATTATTTTTATATTATAATTATACATTAATAATAATAATAATATATATTATAAAAAACATATATAATAATTAAATTATTTTATTATGTATGAAATAAAGAAATTTACATATAATATATTAATTATAATATACATTTAATCTTTAATTATGTTATTTAATTATATAACATATATCTTATATTTATAATCACATATTGTTACATAATTTTTAGAAATAGACATTATAGGATACATTAAGCTTCTAATTACACTTTCAAGGTAAAATTGTTCTTTATATTATATATATTTATTTATTATTATTTGCTATTTTTTACTTTACCATAATATAAATTGTTAAATATTATTTTAAATTATAGTATATATATATATATATATATATATATATATATTAGCAATGTTATATATTTAATATTATATGAAGACAAATATGAACAAAAAATATAAAAGATTTATATTTTTTTATCTCTACTCTTTCTCTCTTTGTTTCTATCTACCTCTCCCATTCTCTACGTATATCCTTATATCTCTATATCTCTATCAATTTATCTCACCTTCTATATCTCTCTATCTCCCCCTCTTCCTCTTCATCTATATCTCTATATCTTTCTCTCTATATCTTCTTCTTTATCTCCCTATCTATCTCTATCTTTATCTCTCCCTCTACCTATCTCTAGATCTATCTTCTTCTCTCCCCTTCTATCTTTAGACATGTTTTCCTCTCTCTACACATTCATCCGTCTATCCCTCTCTCTCTTCATAGACCTCTATATCTATATCTATTTGCCTTTATATCTCTATCTTGTTATCTCTCCATCACTCTCTACCCCTATATCTCACCCTCTCACCAGCTCTTTGTATATATCACTTTCTATATCCAAATATATTTCCATCTCTCCCTCTATATATACTTCTCTCTTCTATATCTCCTCTTTATCTCTTCCTCTCCTCTCCATCTTCTTGTAAATGGATGCATAGTAGATTTAAAGCAACCACTTCTCCTTTCAGACCTTTTAGGTGGTTATTGGTTCATTATTAGAATAGATGATTGAGGCAAAAATAATTCACCTTCCCAACATCTTCACATGATAAATGTTGCTCTCTACAAGGTGTGCCAAGAGATATTTGAACATACTCAAAATCAAAAATCAAAATAGACATAGAAACAACTAATAAAGAATCTTCAACTGGTTTGGCTAAAATCCAAATGCCTAAATCATCTCGAGGGACACTATGAAATTTGACACACCATCGTTTAAAAACATAATTCATCGTAGGACAGGTTTACATGCAAGGATAACTGCTTGTACCCATTGGGAAAATTACATGCACACTAGATGCCTCTATGTTTCCATTTTGTTGTTAGTTTTTGCAACTACAACACCACATTTATTGTTGTTCAAAGAATGCATTTCTTTAAAAGATACATATAAACTGCTTATTTTATGTTTCAAATTGAAATTAGATATACTATGGATCTTTAGTCCACAAATTTGTTTGATCTAATGTTTGTAAAGTGCAACATATAGAACATAGTTCTTATAATTTATTAATTTATTTTTAATTAATTGCCATGATTTCCTCACTCATTTACATGCTTGAATTATTATTTTGCACTTCTACTTATACATATATTTCATCCGCTCATGCTAGGTCATGGCTACACATGCAAATACTCCTATACAGTCTACCCCCACCATGGCAGTGCATCCAACATTGGTAGTACTTGAGTCATCGTCTATTGTTAATAAGCCTGATTCTATTCACAAAACTGTCCAACATCTTGCTACAACAATATCTAATAGTTGCCACAACATTGTTGACAAGCTCAAACTTGCATGCCAGGCAGCAAGTCCTATTGAAGAATTGGATGTCGAAATGCTTCAAGCCTCAGTGTCAACTTACCAATCCAGTTGCACAAAACTAGAGGGTTTGTGCAATTTCCTAAGGGAGCTTAAATATGATCAACACTATAATGCTGCTGCAACACCCATGATAATCACTGCATTCTAGATTTACCTTGACAACTTGTAGTTCATTTTAAGTCTTTTTTGTTGTGCCTATGCTATACCTACTTATGGCTCCAATGTAAAGAAACAAGATAGTCTTCTATAGTCAACTGTAATACGCACTTTTTTGTTGTGCCTATACTATGCCTACTTATGGCTCCAATGTAAACAAAGAAGATAGACTTCTATAGTCAACTCTAATACTGTTACAAACAAGAAAAAGCAACAAATTTTCCCTATATTCTCTTTTCTGGGAAGAGTTTCAATATTATAAATCTATTTGTTCATCATGCAAATAAATGGTGTTTTTCCATTTTTCATTCTTTTTAATTAAACTTTACAAAATACTTAGATGCTTGTTTCTATATGAGAGTTATAGGTATTTTTAAATCTAAAAAACTAACACCTAATATGTACATAAATATTCTTTTGAAATACAAAAATCCAACAAAGTGTTATACTATATACCTTGCATCAAATTTACCTCATTCACAAACCATTGGTTTGATAAACAACTACATAAACAATGTGGTCATACACTATGAAGCCTAAGGTTTCCTTCTTTACCTTCCGATTGTGGTTTTCCCCATTAACAACAATTGTACAGTTAAGAAGCACCTTTATTTTACTTGTCATAATACCCAATTGTAACACTCTCAACTTTCCCGCAGGCACAATACTTGAACTTGCTCTCACCTCCCAAATGGCAACTCTAACTCCAAATGCGATTGATAGAATTCTTGCAAGCATGTTTGATCTTGAGCCTACACTACAGGTTACAGCCATAAATGTTATACAACAGGCTCATTCAACAAATGTTAAATATCGCGTTCAACTCTCTGATGGTGTCCATACCCATCCAACTTTGCTTCCTAGCCAATTCAACAATCTTGTTGTTGAAGAAGCAATGGTCACTGGGTCTATTGTCAACCTTAAATAATATACATCCAAGGTGTTCGAGAAATACATGTATGTCCATTCATTCTCTATTTTAGAATAGTACTCTCATTCATTGATTTTCTTTTCCTAAATCATTTACAACGTTCGATTGCAGGGCTATAATTATCAACAACCTTGAAATTGTCTCAAATAAAGCACTGCTCGTTGGTACTCCAACTCCTCTTCTACAAGCTATATCTCGTTTGCCATCTACTAGCTCACAAACCCCAGTTGCTTTACACCAAGATGTAAGCTCTACCCAACAACCAACCATACTCCCTTCTGAAATACTCCCCATCAAAACTTTGACCCCATACTATAAGCGTTGGTCCATTGAGGGTAGAGCATTAACAAAGACTCCAATCCATGAGTTTCACAAGGCTGACTGAGAAGGAAAAGTTTTTGGCTTTGACTTCATTGACAAAGCAGGCTCAGAAATTCATGTCACAGGCTTCAATGAACTTGTTGATGAGTTTTACAATGTGGTGCACTCTAACAGTCTATATATTATCTCTAATGGTCACATTCAAGTTGCTAATAAAAAATACAGCACCTCAACAAACCCATTTGAAATTTTCCTACAAAAATCATCAACTATAACTCCTTCACCATGTGTAGACTCCACAATCCCCATGGATATCTTGTATATCAAGAGCATTGATTCCCTATTGTCACTGCCTATTAATTCCCTTGTTGATGTTCTTGGCATACTTTTATTTGTCTCCCCTACATCAACCATTCGTAAGAGAGATGGCACCGAAACAATCAAGTGTACTGCAACAATCACAAACATGTCATGCTTGACCATTGATGTTATATTTTGGGTTCGTCATTGTGAATTTGAAGGAAAAGAATTTTCTAGTTTACCTCTTCTACCAACCCCTCCAATCATTTTGATCAAATCTGGACATATAACCTCCTGGCGTGGAAAATCTCTTGATACTATATTTGCAACTACAATTGTAATAAATCCAAAAATGTTAGAAGCCTCAACGTTGCATGAGTGGTATGCCACTGTAGGGAATGATACGCCTTTCATTTCCCTCTCAATAGATCATCTTTCTTCCAACAAGTTTTCAAATCTAGTTGACATCACATCGATCATTAATACAAACTCTCCTGGAAAAAAAAATGTTTGTGTAAAGGCAAGCATATTGAAAGTCCACTTGGACAAATTTTATTACATCTCTTGTCCTCTCATGGTGGGCTATAAGAAATGTAAGAAGAAGGTTGTACAAAAGAGCCCCAATTGCTTTCATTGCCCAAAGTGTTCTAGTGATCTCCCTGGTTGTGATTTTAGCTACATGGTAAAATTGGATTTGGAGGATGGAACAGGTGCTCTTCTTAAAGCCACTGCATTCGAAGGACCCGCAAATGGCTTGTTCGGTGTATCAGCTGAAAATTTCCAACTACTTATGGCAGATCCTGATGCTGCTAAACACGTGTTGGACCAAGTTCTTGGCCGCCAATTTTTCTTTGAAGTTGCCATCACAATGAATTCATTTTCCGGAAAAGAAATACAAAGCTTTGTAATTACAGCAATAAAACCTGTTTAAAGTTTGCAAATACCTCTTGCTTTCCACAATACTATAAAGTCTTTGCTTAAATTGTACAACTTTTGTTGTTGTCAATACCACCAATTGTAACCATATGTTCGTACAATTATAAATAAAATATATACAAAGCCTTTTTTGATACCACAAAGTTATCTTCTACACTTGTTTCAAAATATGATTTCCTAATTTTACATGAAATGTTTTCCAATCAAATATGAGTTTTTACACCTAACTTTTATGAATTCTTTCTACACTTTCAAAAACTTTACTGTAAATTAATATTTCCATTGCTTTGTTCCTCAGCAACCCCTATCATGGAAACCCCAACTGAAAGTATGGAAGCACAAAGATCTCATCGTAATCTTTTACAACGTTTAAGGTACCAGACAAATAAGGAGTCTATTAATAGACGAAGAAGAGAAAACCATCACAATCACCAAGCAGGCTCCTCCACATCCCCACCTTGTCTTTCCAATAACCCCTCCACATCACAACCACCCACACCCCAAATGCAGTCTACATTACACCCCAGTTCAGCCTCCCAAAACAACCAACCTCCACTATTTCCTGCAAACTATTACATCACTAGGAATTCCTTCTGTGCAAAGTTGGACAACCTATCAAACATTTCAACATGCCAAGTATGCATGGAACGATATCCGGGAATAAAAACTAGGGTACTAAATGGTAGTATTGCTTGTTCAATATGCATTTCAGAAAAAAATGGGAATCGCTTCTCAAAGTGGAACAACATGGACCCCGGAGAACAGCCCGCTTGTTTACAATGCCTATCTCAGATCAAGGAGATGCTCATATCAAGAGTTAACCCTATCCTCCAAGTTAATTATGCAAAAGGGGGACAACTAAAATACAGTGGCCACACTATTTCTTTTCCTCGGGATATTACAATAATTGCAAATTACTTGCCACGCCATATACATGACTTGGATATACTCATAGTAAACAAGAAAAATGTTGATTCCCAACTGTATAGTTTCTATGTTTGCAGATCACATGTTCACGAAGCTTTGCAATTTAAGATCTATAATGACTCTTACTACAAAGATGTCCAATTAGACGAGGCCTCCCTCTTATGCTTGCCTATTGCCTCCACTGATATCTCTGACCTTCTAAATGAAACAACCTCAACTTCAGACCCCCCTGATGTTAGTTTCATGGAAGTAGATAGTACAACCGAAGAACAATTACAAGATAATTTCCAAGCAACAACATCATTTGTGGCAAACCTGCCCCCTACATGCACAGAAGTTCAAGAATTGCGAGCATTGTTGCAGTTAGGGGAAGGACACCCACCCCCTACAATTTATTGGCCACCACTTTCTCTTACGCCCCTCAATGAATACACCACTGAAGGATTGTTTGTTATGGCATTTTTGACACTATTTCCAAAGGGTAGAGTTGCATTCAACCAACAATCTATGAAAGAGGTCAAGCTACATGAATATGCTCTCCATCTTCTTAGATACCATGATAATAGGTTCGGCCAGCACCCACGGTTTAGATACTTCATCCTTAATATTCTTATGCGCCACCGCAGCCAGGCCATAGCTTCCGTATTTGTTCAAAAACACTTGGAAAGTAGATTGCCAACAACAATACTTGACTTGCGCCAAAGACTGAAGAACCTCCCCGGTGAACACCTTGCAAACCAGGTTATGCGATTCGGCTCAAAAATCTGTGGTACACGTCCCTCCTGGACTCAGCGTAGGGGGGAGCTGTTTGACATGGTTATTCAAATTGGTTGCCCGACTCTATTCTTCACCCTCAGTGCAGCAGATACTAAATGGCTAGACTTACACAGTGTCATGCCATCCCCTGCACCAACAAATCCTACTGCAACTGCTCGATGGCGAATCCAAAATATAGTACAAAACCCACACCTTGCTACACTTTACATGCATCATAGATTTACTACATTTTGTGAGGAGGTTCTGGAGAAGATTCTCTACACAAATGATTACTGGTACAGGTAAGCATACTCCAACATCATTTATATTTACTTCTTTTGTACATCATTTGCTTAATAACACCTCCTCTATCCAGGTATGAATGGCAACACCGTGGCTCTGCACATGTCCATGGTTTCCTTTGGCTCAACGACACACCTGATATTTCCAAACTGTAATGGAATAATCTTGTATCAGTCCAAAATGCAATCGACTACATTGACAAGTATGTCTCTGCTTGGAACCCATGTCCCCACCAAAGCTCAAACGAAAGAAATCCATGGTCTCCCTTCAACAACCCCTGCTTAATGGACACAAGAATGATTATGTTGTCCACCCCTTCACATGACTACAGCGAACTGCCCAACTATGTCCAATGCCATACACGTTGTACCTTACAAACATGTTTGCAAAGAAAAGGATCTATAGTTGAATGCCACTACAAAGCCCCTTGGACCATGCAAGACGTTTCAACCCTCTCAAATGAAAGTGGCCAACCAAAGCACACCCCTGCTCGTAATGATGACCGAGTGAATCTTCACAACCCCACTATCCTCTCTATTTGGCACGCAAATGTAGATTGCCAACCTGTTCTCTCAATAGATGCAGTGCTCAAATATATAGCAAAGTATGCAACTAAAGCAGAAACAAAATCTAAAAAATATCATGCAATGCTTTCCCGTATTTTGACAACTTATGATCCTAACAAGCCAGCACCAATAGCTTTTAGAAAAATGCTTGTTGACAACCTTGTTGATCGAGATATTAGTGCCCAAGAAAGTTGCCACCTTTTACTAAAACTTCCACTCTGCTTGTGTAGTCGAACGTTTGTCTCTCTAAATGTAAACCGAAAAAACTATCAACGCATTCCACTTTCAGCCACAGTTGCATCAACACAAACAAACTACATTGATGCATACATAGCACGTCCTATTTGTTTGGATGCTTTTCCACTGATTGAAGTCACTCAAAAGTGGAACTTCAAAACATCACGTAAAGCAAACCAATGGAAAGAGCGTTCTTCTCAAGCAATTGTTCGAGTCTCCCCCTAATTCACAAGCATTCCTCCAAAGGATGACCCATGCTTCCACGACTTTTGTTGGTCTGAACTGGTTCTCTACAAACCTTTTCGTAACATTGCGGCTGATCTTGGTTCATCCACAACTCAAATAGTAGCACAGTGGGAGAGGATGGCATGCACTTACCATCCATGGCATGTGCGACACACTCTATTAGATATGGCCTCCAATACAGAGCCTGACTCTCCTTCGAGCAATGCAGAACCCCCACATCAGTGCAACCAATCCGAATGGCAAGTGTTGTCAAGTGTACACCCAAGCCATCCACTCCAGCTGGATGCGCTAGACATGCTAGGTAACCGTGAAATAGACCTTAACCATAATTGGAATACTCATTCCTTGGACCCAATAGAACTCACTATAGCATCCAGCTTCATAGACTCAAACCGCACAACATATCAAGTCCCCCACCAACCCTATCTAAATACCCAACATGACCTTTCATTGGAACAAAAGAAAACACTAGATTTAGTGTTGTCACACCTATCATCCACCACTTACCAACCACCACTCAAAATAATAGTTCAAGGAACTGCAGGAACTGGAAAGTCACACCTAATTAAACAAATCGGGTTCGCACTCAGTTGTTCTGCTCCAAACGGGAAAACATCACTATTACTTCTTGCACCAACAGGTGTTGCAGCATTCAACATTGGAGCATCAACAATTCATTCTGCACTTTGCATACCCATCAAAGAGATGGCTCCCTTGCAAGGCCAGACACTAGCACGCTTCCAAGAGAGAATGCACTTTGTTAGGTACATTTTAATAGATGAAATGAGCTTCATCGGCCCCAGGTTGCTTGAGCGCATCGACTATCGCTTGCGTGAAGCTTTCCCGACACACAACCACAACCCCTTTGGAGGCCGCTCAATCCTTCTCGTTGGAGACCTCAGCCAGCTACCGCCAGTCAGAGATATTCCTATGTACTCTTCTACTTCCTACGGGGGGACCCTATGGCGAAGCTTTCAAATAGTTTTTACACTTAACAAAGTATTTCGCCAAGCAGGAGATGATCCAACTCAACTACTATTTCATCAGCTCTTGTGCAATTTAAGAAAGGCTGAACCTACTATTGCAGATTGGCAACTGCTAATGTCAAGGTCAAGCTCGGCACTAACAACTACAGAACAAATTGCTTTCTTATCATCCATACATCTTTATGCAACCAATGATAAAGTCTCACTCCACAATAACCACATGTTATTGTCTCTAGCACAGCCCATTGTCGTAGCCACTATAGAGCAAATAGGGAACTCTTTCAACTCAAATCCAAATGATGAGCAACTCCAACAAAAGATTCTACTATGTGTCAACCAAAAGGTTATGCTATCTTGTAATCTATGGACTGATACTGGCCTTGTTAATGGAGCTCTTGGCATAGTAACAAAAATAGTGTACAAGGAGAGCGAAAAACCACCCCAACTCCCCTTGTTTGTTGTTGTTCGATTCAAGAATTACATTGCGCCTGTCTGGGATACAAACAATCCAAAAGATGTCCCTATTACAGCAATGAATCATGGTGGATGACGCCAAATTCCACTTAAAATGGCATGGGCCTTAACCATCCACAAATCACAAGGGCTTACACTTGATATGGCCACCATTGACATTGGCAACATCGACCGGCAAGGCTTGACTTTCACAGCAATTTCTAGAGTCACTCAACTCTTCGGCCTTCGTATCCACCCTACATTCACATTTGATAGATACACACGCATGCAAAAAAGCCCTTATGTTGCATGTAGGATCATTGAGGAAGCTCGATTATCAACACTATCAGCATCAACCACTTGAAATGCTCAACTTCTTTTCACTAAAATTAAACGTAAGTATGTTCTCTTATTACTTAGTCCTTTCTCTTGCATTGATTATTACTTACACAAAGTATATAAACACAAGCATATTACACTCAGCACAAAGTTCTTCTCCAACAACTGCTCAATCAACATACAAGTGGTCTTCCTGCAACTTCTACTAAAGCTATTGTTTACAATGGAGTTCTCCCATGCCAATTGTGTTCACAAAGGTAAAACATTACTTATTTACAAATCTTTTTTCAACTATGTATTGTGCTCTCATTCAACTAATCTTTAAACTTGTGTTATACATTCTTCATATCTAACATACACTATACTTCTTTCCTCAGACTTGTGGCCTCTTTCAAACCTTTCTACTACATCCAATATCATGCTATGGTAAGTTAAAATTGCAGTTGTAGAAGATACAAATTGTTTGCAGGTGTGATTGAATCATTTTGTTCCCAATGATTATACTTCTAACATACTTTCATCTTCTAAACATACTAAAAGAATTTGAAATACAATTCAGATTCAATACCCTCAACTAAATTAATACATAAGTTGTATATTATTGTATACTGCTAGCTAACAAGTTATGACATATGTAGACTACTTTGTGATAAATATATCTCCCTCTTTCTTTGTAACATAATTACAAGAAACTATACAATTACCATATAATGCCAATATTAACTGAGTACATATTGTGTTCTTTTGTTGAGGTGCACATTTCTATTCACTTTCACATTTCTATATATTTCCATCTTATAAACATCTATTACTACCTGCTCATTCACATTGAGTACATTGATATATACAATTTAGCTTTCAACCATAACATCTAATACACGGGAATGTGCAATTTAACTTTTAACATTAACATCTAATGCACAGGCATTAGGTTTTGCCTTGCTTGGGTTCCTTTACTAGTATTCTTCATAAATTGTACTCGTTCACATTGATGCACTTGTTCACATCTATTGCAGTGCAGTGAATAAATTATCTTTCGACTTTGTGATCTAAAATAGGCAATTTATTTTTCTACCTTTAACATTTATAAACCAAACTGACTAATTTATCTTTATAGCTTGCATTCCTTGCTTGTTTCGCATGTATTGATTTGTATAGTCTGTTTATCCAACATCTTTCATACTCTTATTGATTTGTCATACCTTGCGATAACGATGATTTGTTTAATTTGGTTACTTCAATGTTTTATAGCGGTTGTTGCATTGAGACTCCCATATTTTTTATTTGTAGTTGGATTCCCTTTTAAAAATCATAGTTCCTTACATTCCCCTATTTTGCATCATCCTTATTTATTTACTTCTTTCCATTCCCCTATTTTTTGCATCATTTATTCAGATTTTATGTCATGTTCCTCATTTATCATTTCCCAAACAGTATAGGCTGCTGTACTAACTGATTTCATTTCTTTTTTGTCTTCTTACAGATCACTTTAAGGATAGCATTGTGTCACAGCTGATTTTCCAAATATTGAAGATGCCCATATGCAATTCCACCAAAGGCTCAAATGTCTACAAAATTCATCACCTTCAAAAACTGTGCTGTTAAATGGATTAACAATTACTCAATACACATTACCATTTAGCCATTTTCCTTGCACTACATTTTTTACTACGAAAAATATGAGACCGTAATCCATATGTCTCTCCAAAGCTCTTATCTCTACATGTGACCAAACAGTACAAGATCTAATTGACTGGCTTTGTATTTAAGTATTTTTTTTCAGTAAACATCATTGTGACGCTTGTCTTATCTCTACATGTCACTTATTTTGTCTTACTAAGCACCTATGAAGAGTTTAAATACACTTTGATTTTCACATTGCAAATAGTGGAAGGGCTATTAAAGCTAATTGTCAAGCTGCACAAATTTCTCTATCCACCATTTCAATTGTGGTTTTTATCACTATGTACTACTCCCAACTTATTCAATACATTTTTTAAGTTTACTGTATTGTTCAAGATTTAATATATTTACGATTGTTTGGATTGTCATTTATGGCTCTCAATTGATTTTCCCATTTATTTGTATGATATTAACAACCAAATTTCTCAACCTGACAATGAAACAAACGTAACCTTATTCATTTGTCTCATCGACACTAAAAATGATATAATAATTAGATAAGACAGAAGGGCGTTTTTAAAAAGCCAAAACCGTTGCAAAAATCACTGTTTGACAGGCAAGGGTGCCAGTCAAATTTCAACACTAAAATCTCAGATTATGACAGAAATCATCTTTTCAGTTCAAACAGTTTCTGAAGTCTAATTCCAGGGTGTATGGATGTTGTTCAGATGTTTCATAATAAAAGCTGAAGCATACGTTACAAAGAGTTTTCTACAGTCCTGTTAATATTAAAAAGCAAGAGTCGTCCCCATTTACAATTCATCCTTGAAGGGCACCCACAGAAGGGTTCCATGAAAAAAAAATCTTAACAGAAAAATTAATCTGTTCAAAGTAGTTAAGGTGAAACCGTTTACCTGGGCAATTTTGTTTCACAGCCAGATGAGAAAGTATAACTACCAGAAATCCTAAACGAACCATCCTCCCCATACTCAACAGACTGGTGCGTGAGGGGCAAAGGCCTGTCTGGAATTCCAGGAATTTCTGTATCCCCTTCCAACATCTTAAGAACCTCAACAATGGTAGGCCTAAAAGCCACCATAACATGCGCACACATAATTCCCACAAGAACAAACCTCTCCATGATAGTTGCAGGCCCAGATCCCCTCATCCCCTGGTCCACCACTTCAATTGCTCTACCCGCTTTCACAAGACTCCACGCCCAGTCCGTTATAAGAAAATCAGAAGCATTCTCCACAGAAGTATCCAGAGCTTTTCTGCCGCTCATGATCTCCAACACAACGACGCCAAAGCTATAAACATCGCTCTTTCCAGTTAACTGGCCGTAGAGTGCATACTCAGGAGCCAGGTAACCATGGGTGCCTGCCACACGTGTGGTCATATGGGACTCCCCTTCGACGCTCATTCTGGCCAGCCCAAAATCAGATACATAAGCATTCAAATCGGCACCCAGCAGAATATTCGTGGCCTTAATGTCTCTGTGAAAAATCGCAGGCTGAACACCATAGTGCAAATAAGCCAAACCCTTGGCCACCCCAAGCACAATATTCTTCCGCTGTGGCCAGGTCAGCGGTACTTTACTGTTTCTCCCAAATACGCGGTCGTCTAAGCTGCCGTTGGGCATGTAGTCGTAGATCAGAAACCTCTGGTGCCCTTCCACGTCATCGCTGGCTACACAACAACCTCTCAGAACGACCAGATTTCTGTGCCTTATGTTGTTGATAATCTCCACCTCGTTTAAGAAATCCGCGTCTCCTTCTGGAGAACAGTTTTTTATTCTCTTGACGGCAATAAGCTGACCGTCCGAAAGGGTTCCCTTATACACGGTGCTGAATCCGCCCTGGCCGATGAGGTTCCGCCGGCTGAAATTCTCCGTCGCGGCCTTAATTTCGTTAATGTTGAACCAGATGGCCCCCGTGTTGGGCTTCACGGTGGTCCTTAAGAGGCTCCGGTTGCGCATTATGAAACGTCTATGTACGGCCTCTCTGTTCCTCTTCTCCCGGAGAAAATAAATCGCCAAACAGGCGCAAATTCCCAGGAAGACCGCAGCAGAGCCGACGGTCGTAGAGATCAAAACCAGGCGCCCGCGGTTACTCGAACCCGGGACCTGTAACGGCAAGCCAAAAGCGCATGCGGCCGTATCATCGTTCTTCGGGCCGTAGTCATTCACCAGCCCTGCAGCATAAAGAACGGCAAAATAGAAGCATTGGAGACTCGTCTGGTTCGTCACATTTTTATTTATCCCTAATATTTTACTCACCACTTTCTGCGCGCTCTCCTTGCAGGTATCGCAGGCGGCCAAACTGGTCAAATCCCCTTTGCAGGCTGTGTCGATGGAAGTCGTTCCCAGAAGATCAAGCCAATCTTTTTTAGTCTGTATGTCGCTGCACAAATTAGGACTAGATACAAACATGGAGGTGTTATTTAGGCACTGCGAGACCAAGGAAGGGGAAACAGATGCTGAAGCGACTTGGCTCTGGAATGAGTTTACACAGGCGTTTGCTGAGGAGTAATCGGGGAATTCGAAATTTGATGAGTCCTTGAGATACTGGGCTAAACCCACACCGAATAAACTTAACAGCGTCTGGCAGCAATTGGCTTGCTCTGCATCCACAGATTGACAGGAGGATTTGTCCCACAACATTTGACTGACATAATTGAAATCCGTCGGGCACGAGGCGGCATTTGCCTTCACAATTATGAAGAGTTGCAGCAACGCCGGCCAGATTAGCTTATGCATCTTTGCAATTGTCTTTCTACTCTCTGCAATCAAACCCTCAAAGTAAAGCTTCGAGGGCGGATGCCTGATCTAAAGGTAAGAACGGGATAATAGAAAGACTAATTATGAATTCCATTCTCCTGTGTAAATTCCGGACAGCATTTAGGATAACTAGGTAGTGGCTGTTAGCCTCCTCGTCAGGGTCAAAGATGGCATTCGACAAGTGATTAAGATTGACGGTCGATCATGTAAAGTTTTCAAATTTTCCTCAAGAGGAGGTAAATACACCGAAGGTGTACCCTCTGTGAAAAAGGCCGGGTGGAATTCTCTGTTCAACGGCTCAAAAAAGCATATCAGAGGTCATAAGACCATAAATGCAATCCTGACCGGACACTCACCATCAATTTTTCAAATCTATTTTTCAATGGTGGGGAAGGTATTGAAAAGAAAGTGACTTTGAGGATGATCGATGAATGGAGATTATTACGCAACTCTACAACAGATCACATTACATCTATTCAATGAATCTTCCACACGGACCTGCCACTCTCCTTCGTGGGTAGACTAAGAATTTAGCGAGACTAAATTGGCGTGAATTGACAGAACTGGGAATAAGGAAACGATATTGAAAGCCGACAACAGACGGATTGATAGTGATTAGTGATTTTTCATAGCTTAAGATTTCGATTCCATTAAGAGACATTACAGAGGAGTGCGTCACAGGCTGTGGCGAAAAATGATCTTTGCAGTCTTGTTGCCGCACCATGTTATGTAAATGGAGTAAATCTTCACTGTGTAGGCTGCAATAGAGATTTTGAGGATTTCCCTTTCTTTCGTTCTCTTCTTGAACCTATCAAAAACTTCTTGTTTCTGCTTTATGGGGATCTTTTTTGGTGCTCTTTGCAGTCCAAATGTTTCTTACTGTGGTTAGTGCATGCGGCAGCATTTTCCTTTATGGTCGCAATGGTGAGCTTCATTAGTGGATGTACTTAGACATAAAATATGGTGAGCTTCATTAGTGGATGCATTTAGACATAAAATATCAAAATATAATAATATAATGTGGTTTTTATTTTTAATTAATTAATAAATATGGTCAAATGTTCTAGGTAGGCGCCACCATGATTAATTAAGTAAATAACATATGTTTATTTAATTAATTAGACTAATCTACTTTCCTCCAATATCCTCCAATTTCAAAATAAATAAATCATTTCCATTTCCACTAAAATCTAAAAAGAAATTTATTTTCTTCACCATTCATTCAAATCCAAAGGCATCATGGTCATCCATTTTGACACATCTTTTCCTCCATTTGCCCTTTTTAGACAATTCCAATTTTCTAAATCTCCCACCTGCATGCAAAATAAATAAATATCTACCCTCCATTCCATAATTCAATCCTCCCCATCCATGTGCCTTCATCCCACACTTCCACATGTTTGCATCTCTAACCTCTGTGCAATTTAAAGTTGTTTACACCCTCCATTATCCCCACTTCATTGTCTCCTTCCATTTGTCATCAAGCTAGATTAAAAGCTCATGCAAGTCAATCCTCACTTATGATCCGCAATCAAATTCTAGCCCTCCATGCCTATAATTGGATGTTTATTTAAGAAACCTCCTCCAAAGGACAAAATATCATATTTTCAAGCAAATACATACTATCCAATTTAGCAGTTTTAGCAAAGAGAAACCAACATCACTACATACTATTGCAACCATTCATTTTGAACCCATCTCAAATATTATGAAGGTATAAATGCTTATATGTATATTACATATGTATATTGTTTGGTACTTTCCTTTGCTCAAAGAAAAAATATGAGCATGTTTGATTTGGATTGAATTCTTTGTATTTGAATGTATTAGTTCTTATATTGTCTAAATTTTACATCCAAATTTCTTGTAGGTGGAACAAAAGTTTTTGTACTAATTTTTATTTTGGAAAGTATTGAAGCAATTTTTTTTTGAGGTTTTCCATGCTTTCTAGACATGTTTCACACTTTGGCATCTCTCTGAGTTATATACTAACATCTTTACAACAACAATGCCATCTATGTGTTTTTAATATATCACAACCCTCTTTAAATCTAATTTTATGTCGCTCTATTATTACTTTGTTATGAATTCTTCAACAATTATTCATTGAATTGTCTTACGAATATAATTAAAATATTAAGTATGTATAATACTAGTGTATACCATATGATTCAGATTTTTATATATAAAAACTCATACTTATATGATTATATTTAATAGTTAACATATGACATTTCAATTATATGCATAGCATGATGTTATTATCATTCTTGGATAGAAAATTAGATGATTCACACGTCTGGCCATTGCTTGAGTAGATTTGCATGTAAGCTAGAAGGATTTCTTCATACCGTATTCTAATGCTTCTGGAGCGGGCAAATTTCTTGTCAATTCATTTTTCTTAGAATTTCTAATCGTGCAGTCAAATTTTCTCACATTCTTCCTAACCCGGGTCTGTGATAACTGTTTCCTCCATGTTTTTCCCGAGCTAAGTCTCCTAATCAAGTTGCCTCCTCATTAATGAAGTAGGCGTTGCAGCATGAACCGTTATCTTTAAAACACAAATCTTTCACCCTCAGATCTCTAATGGAGATAATAATTATTCTGGCAAATTATCATTTATATGCTAGAAGGGCGTAATGAGTGTTATAAGAGTTCTTCTTGCCGTTCTAATTTACCGTCTTGTTGCTTGAAAATCATATCTAGAAGCTGAGTCACCTATCTTATTTTCGCATCGATATTTTTTTCTGTTCGACATTTGATCAGGTCTTTCTCAACTGTGATCATGGTGGAGTTTTTCTTATCTAACTCCTTCAAGGGAAGTTGTATGCAGGCCAAGCATTCCTTCAAAAAGAAATTAAGAATAATATTCTACAACGCAGATTAATGGTGTTAGAGTGGATGGAGATAAATGAAAAAAAAACATAACACATCAAAGAAATTAACACAAATACATAGAAACATGAAACACAATAATTTGTTTAATATGCTCCTGCACACAAATTATATTTTATTGCATCAAAACAAACTCATTTCATTATTCTATACAAAAATGGTCACAACACCATTGCTTAAATAGATACATAGAAACTCTCAACAATGATAGTAAAGGAAACTACTATTCGTAACTGCAAACTAAGGAGGAAACAACTAAATCAACATATCAGTTCAGTTTGACAGATTCTAATAGAAACAGTAGAGACTGCAGGAGAAATTACTTTCCAAGCTCCCCCTTAATTTTGACCACATACTTTAGCATGTTTCCATTCTTCAAATTTTATTTTTGAAAATTCTTCTTTACAAATTTTTCACCCTCTCGTAGTTGCACCAAAGTCTTCAACTGTTGCGGCAGTCCTTCAAAGTTTGACAATCATTTTTTTTAATATGCCAACATTTAAGCTTATACATCCTTTTAAACATACCTGTAACTTTTCTCCAACTAGATCCACCAATCCACCCATAATTTATCTACATACAATCTTTCACAGATTGTCCATTCCATTCTCTATACCAACATGATTTTTCAGAGTGATTTTTTAACCCACAAATTTTCCAAGGATGAAGATCCCAACATTTCTCTATTTTATGTCCTTCTCTGTGACAATGAAAACATTGCAGAAACTCCATGCTTTTAGTTGATTGGCATGAACTTGTAACACTTACATTACCTATATCTCTCTTACCATACCCAAGGCCTTCATTCTTTGGCCTCACAATTGGCTAAATGGGCTCTCTCATTCCTTGCCCATATTTTCCCAAACCTTCACCTTTATAACTCATTTTTTGCATAATTTTAAAACCAACATTTCTCTCATTATCATCTTTATATTTACATTTCTCATTTATAACAACTTCAACTTTATCACATAAATCATTTGATTTATCAACTGAACAATACAGATCTTCAGTACCACATGATGCATCACATATTGATGGCTTTAACTTTAAACATTCATTCTCTTCTTTTAATTTTGTTAATTCTATCTTCTGTAAACAATTTTTTTCTTCTTAGAACAATTTTAGCTTTTCTTCTAAATCTTCATTTTCTTTCTTAACCCCATCATTTACAATTTTAGTCTTTCTCCTAATTCTTCATTCTTTCTCTTAACATTACCCAATTCCTTTTCAAGATTCTCAATTTCACATAAAGACTCATATTTCTCCTTTATCAACTCTTTTATTTTATTTTTCTTATAAATTCATAATTATCATTTTTAACTTTGGTCAGTTCTTCCTCCAAAATTTTATTTTCTTTCTTAACACATTTACCAACTTTACCCATTGAAAAAATTAAAATTCACCTAATTTTGCTACAATGATTTGCAATGAAACCTCCAATAAAAAACAACAATAGATTTATTAGTTGTGGCTTCTACCAATTAGCAATCCTTTTACTCTTCTCTCCTTTTAGTTTCAATCTTCAGATCTCTCTTTGCTCCTTGCAATGACACAATAGCTGTGATTTTACTCTTTGGTGGTAGTAACATCTGCCTTAACCCTTTACTTTGATTTCAAATCTGCTTCAAATTTCTTCTTAACTATGAACACTTTTGTCAGCTTCCTCACCTTTGACTTTGAATTTTCATAGTGGCAGCAACAACTTCTCTAGAAAACAATAGGAACTTTTAGCTTCTACGAAAACAAGCAGCAAATTCTTTCTCTTTTGATCCTTCATATAGTGACGACAGACTGGAATATGAAAACTTGGAAAACAATCTATTTCAAAAAACACCTTTGATTGTTAGCAATTTTCTTTTCAAAGTTGTGGGTAGCACTTAGTTTGTGGTAGTGACTGCAATATATGCATACCTCCTTTTATTCAACCCTTACAATCTTTTTGCATCATCTCTTGAGGTGAATTTGTCATGGCAGTGAATTTTCCCTTGATGAATTGTTGGCGGTGAATTTTTCGACGGTAAATTGCTTACGGTGAATTTTCCTAGCACAATGTCATGTGTTACAAAACTATAATCTCTAAATCAGAATGATAATTACAATCTCCTTCACATACCCTGTATCATAAACATAACAAAGCTCTATGTATTTCCACATTAAGATCAACTAACACTCATTTGAAAGAAAGGAAAATACGAACAATTAGAAATCATGAGATGTTGTCTATGAATTCAAAAATACACGCTAATTAGAGTGATAAATTAAAGAATAAAGTTAATCTACATTGACAAACAATACTGAGTTAAAAACTTGCGTTCAACAAACCAAACACATGGAAGTTAGGGATGAAATTAAGAAAGAGGTCAATAAAAACAAAATAAGGAATATTCTATTTGGTGTGTCACAGATGCATTTTCACATAAGTTAGTGATGAAATTAAGACATAGTTCAATAAAAACAAAATAAGGAATGTTCTATTGGGTGTGTCAAAGATGCATTTGCAAATTTAGAATAAAAAAATATGTAATAATAAATTTAAGAATTCTATTTCAAATCAAGAAATATTTCAAATAGAATAAATGGAGACAAAAAGATAATGCAAATTGAAACTAAAATGCATCAAAACCTCTATGATGGTGTGGATGTGCTTTGTGATATTGGAATGTAGATTGTTTGTTAATTTGATAACATGTAATTATTGATTGATCATTTGTGCATATTGAAATGAAGGAAGAAACAATTGATTTATAGAATTATGTGTGGAAATGTGAACGGTAGAGATTCAATCTCAATGGATAGTTGAAATCCAATGAGAGGAGTGGGGAATCCTCACTAACTAAGAATAATCAAGGGAGAAGAGAGTTATTAGTAGGTAAGGATAATTATATTTATTTTTGATAAATGATTGTATATGGGATAAAAATAGAGGAAGAATAGTAAAAGAGGTCACAACTGGATATTATTTATTGAAAATGGATAAATAGAAAATAAAGTAGATTTTAATTATTTATTTTGGAAATGGGTGGAAAATGAAAGGGAGAATTTAGAAGGGGACTACGAAATGGAAAAATTTGTGACTAGGATGTGACATGTGTTAGAATATAATGTTAGGATCTATGGTTTAGATTTACAAGGGACAAAGAATTGCATATAAGTTATATGCATGTCTACACATATTAACTTCAACCATTCAAGCTTAGATTCATAAACTTGGTTCACTCAAGGGGTTGACCCAAGAGAACTTGATCCTTGTGATTGGATGATCTTTCCAAATGTGTTTGTTTGTAAAGACAACTTTGACAACTTCAAGCATAGGGATGATGAAGGTGGCTAGATCTAATATTGCAACATGATGTTAGTCCAAATTTACACAACATTGATTAAATCCATGCAGACGTTTGGATTTGTAACACTTGAGACAAGCTTGTGACATGAGATTGTTCAATCAAATTTTGAGAGCAACCCAATTTAATTTTTGTCATTATACTTCCTACACACATAAGAAAATATGATTCTCAATTATGATGAAAAGATTATGATAAAAATAACAAACAACTATTTATTAACCATCGAATCAACTAAATACTTTTCTTATTATTTCAAAATTAAATAATATAATGCATCACAACTTTAAAAATAAAATTATATTGATCACCTTATCTATACAATTATAAAACAATTTATTTCTTTAAAATTCTAAAATAGCACATTTTATCGCTGTATGAAAATCCAATGATGGTTAGTATTTGTCACTTTAAGTAGGTGTAACCGCTGGAGTTTTATTAATTTCTTAATCATTAAATACATTAAATTTTCAAATAAATATTCGAAAATATAACTTGGTTTTGTGAATTGGTTATACCATCACCGTGCACATCTCATATATTATTTATTTAATTCTTTTTATTTTCTACTTTTCAACACGATTATATTTTGACTGTTATTTTCCTAAAAGTGCACTCTGACATGATTTTTGAATTATTTTCTTAGTAATTTGGTTTATAAAGGCGTTCTACTCTGAAGGTAATAAGAATATTCAATGCTTATCTCTTTCTATAATATTCCCAGATTGGAAATATTTTATTTCCTTGTAGATTTTTTATTATTTTATCGTCTTCCACTTGCAATGAAAGGAAACATACGTGTTTGATTCGCCACCAATTTTATTTAAATCAAAGCTGGTGGCTAAGCTTCTCCTAAATTTTCCAACTCCACTAACATCGAAGCGTTGACTACTTTTTTTATTCCACGTAGACGAATAACTTAAAAATATCTATACATTGATTTCTGAAAAGTTTTATTTATTATTAATTTATTATATAATAAAACAGCCCTGTTCTTCTGCTAAAATTATGTAGTCGGCAAAAAGCAACAGCTAATATATTATATTGATTACAAACTGTCCATAATAAGTTTGTTCAAATAATATAGTTATAAAATTTCAGTTATTTTTAGAAGAGGAAAATATATATATTTTATATAAATAGTTTTTAGTTGCGATATTTTTTTTAAGAAGTATATTCATTTTGAGGAGAAAGATATAATTTTAAAACATATTCATGAGTCTCGAAAAATTAATTAGAAATTTAATGATAGAACATCCCAGCAGTAAATAAAAGATCAAATGTTCAAATCATAATCAATCCATAAAATATTGAACAACTTAAAAAAAAACCTAATATCTTATTTATCTAATATTTAAAAGAGAACTGGGATAAATTCTGAAATATTATTTAATGTTAGAAAGAAAACTTAGATAAATTCTGATTCTTTTTAATATTTAAGAAGAAAATTCGAATAAATTATAAATTCAATCTTCAGAATTTATTTGTTAGAATATATATTGACTGGTCCACATGATGGTAGTCATGATGTTTCCGCAAGGTATAAAAATTCTCAGACGTGTGCATTTCAATTTATGACATGAGTATTAAAGTCCACATTAGCGGATTGTTTATTAAGGTTGAGGATTATTGCTGTTAAATTTCTCAGTCTTACCTTTGTCCGGAGGCTGAATAGATAAAACCGTAATAAAAGTGTGATCTGACAACGTGTGGATTGACTTAGCTAGAGAGCTTCATTAAAAATTTATAATCAATAATCACTGTTTTACAGACACGAGTGTCGGTCAAATTTAAACAATAAAAATCTCAGGTTACGTGGAAATCAATAGTTATCGTTTCAAACAATTTAAGAATCTTGTTCAGAATATTTCATTTCAGAATACAAGCTGGAGCTCAGGTTACAAACTGTTATAATAAACAATGAGGTGTGGTTGGCATTTACAGTGGACCCACAGAAGGGCTCCACGAATAAGCTGCCCTTCCCAAAAAAATCTGTTCAAGTTCATAAGGTGAAACCGTCTAATGGTGAGAAGTATAATTAACAGAATCCATAAATGAACCAGTCCCATAATTAACAGACTGGTGCGTAAGGGGCAAAGGCCTGTCTGGAATCTCAGGAATTTCAATATCCCCTTCCAACATCTTAAGAACATCAACAATGGTAGGCCTAAAAGCCACCATAACATGCGCACACATAATTCCCACAAGAACAAACCTCTCCATGATAGTTGCAGGCCCAGCATCCCTTAGACTCTTGTCCACCACTTCAATTGCTCTACCCGCTTTCACAAGACTCCACGCCCAGTCCGTTACAAGATAATCAGAAGCATTCTCCACAGAAGTATCCAGAGCTTTTCTGCCGCTCATTATCTCCAACAAAACGACGCCAAAGCTGTAAACATCGCTCTTTTCAGTTAACTGACCGTACAGAGCATATTCAGGAGCCAGGTAGCCATGGGTGCCGGCCACACGTGTCGTCAGATGGGACTCCCCTTCGACACTCAATCTGGCAAGACCAAAATCAGATACATAGGCATTTAAATCGGCATCAAGCAGAATATTCGTGGCCTTAATGTCTCTGTGAAAAATTCCAGGCTGAACGCCATAGTGCAAATAAGCCAAACCCTTGGCCGTCCCGAGCACAATATTCTTCCGCTGAGGCCACGTCAGCGGTGCCTTAGAGTCTCTCCCAAATACGTGGTCGTCTAAGCTGCCATTAGGCATGTAGTCGTAGATCAGAAACCGCTGGTGCCCAGCCACGGCATCGCTGGCTACACAGCAACCTCTCAAAACCACCAGATTTCTGTGCTTTATGTTGTTGATAATCTCCACTTCGTTTAAGAAATCCGCGTCTCCTTCCGCAGAGCAGTTTTGTATTCTCTTGACGGCAATGAGCTGGCCGTCGGAAAGGGTTCCCTTATACACGGTGCCGAATCCGCCCTGGCCGATGAGGTTCCGCCGGCTGAAATTGTCCGTGGCGGCCTTAATTTCCTCAATATTGAACCAGATGGCTCCTGTGTTGGGCCTCACGGTAGCCTGTAAGAGGCTCCGGTTGCGCCTTATAAACTGCCTGTGCATAGCCGTCCGGTTCCTTTTCTCCCGGAGAAAATAAACCGCCAAAGCCACGCAAACTCCCAGCAAAACCCCAGCAGAGGCCACGGCCGTATAGATCAATATCAGGCGCCCGCGGTTACTCGAACCCGGGACCTCTAACACCAAGCCAAAGGCGCAGGAGGCCGTGGTCTCGTTCTTCGGCCCGTAGTCATTCACCAAGCCCGCCGCATAAAGAACGGCAAAATAGAAACATTTGAGACTCATTTGTGCCGTCATATTTTTCCTCATGTCCGCCAGTGTACTCACGACTTTCTGCGCGCTCTCCTTGCAGAGATTGCAGGAGGCCAAATTGAACAAATCCCCTTTGCAGGCCGTGTCGATGGAAGTCGTTCCGAGAAGATCAAGCCAATCTTTTTTAGTCTGTATGCCGCTGCACAGATTAGGGCTGGATACATGCAAGGACGTGTCGTTTAGGCACTGGGAGACCAAGGAAGGGGAGACAGATTCTAAAGCAACCTGGCTCTGGAATGAATTGATACAGGCGTTTGCGGAAGGGTAGTCGGGAAATTCGAAATTTAATGAATCTTTGAGGTATTGAGCTAAGCCTACACCGAATAAACTTAAAAGCGTCTGACAGCATCCGCCTGTGTCCACGGATTGACAGGACGATTTGTCCCACGACATTTGACGGACATAATTGAAATCCGTCGGGCACGAGGCGCCGTTCGCTTTCATAAATATAAAGAGTTGCAGCAACACCGGCCAGATTAGCTTGTGCATCTTTGCAATTATCCTTCTGCTCTCTGCAACCAAACCCTAGAAGGAAAGCTTCGAGAGCGGATGCCTGATCTAAAGGTCAGAACGGGAAAATGTAAAGCTGTAATGAATTCGGGGTAGTATGCGGGATAACTAGGCAGTGGATGATCAGCCGCCCGTCATGGTCAAAGATGTCATTCGACTATTATTTAAGTTTGCCGACCGATCACGTTTTGTTCTTTTTGTTTTTTTAATCCATACTTAATCCATATGTATTTATTTTAATTAAATGTATATTATTATTTTTTTAATAAATTAATACAGCATACATTATTTATCAAATATATATATAAAAGTAGATACACTAAAATATAAAAAATTTGAAACATAAGGAAATTATGATCATTAATATATTTATTTTTAGAAAATATTATGTAAAAGATATCAAGAGATCATTTTTCACGTGTTTATTTTTTATTATATTTTTTATTAAAGCAAAATAGACACCTTGAGAATGATATTTTAAGAGTCTTTTACATAGATTTTTCAATAATAGGTATGCAAGTTTTACTTCAGATCTATTTAGAATTTTTTTATTAATTTAAATATTTTTTAAAGTAAGTTGATAAATAAAATAGTAAAAATTTATTTCACTAAATAAATATATCATAAAATTGATGAGTATAAATAATCTTTAGATTTTAAATTAGTGTTCAATAATTAAATAATAAATATCTTTTGGTAACATATAATTTTTGTTTTAGAATATAATTATGTAATTTCACATATGTGAATGTACTTAAGTTTACGTTGTCACATGAGCATTCTAATGACACAATGAGGCTGACATCAAGGTGTGGGACCTTGTTCAATGAAATCAATCTGCAAAGAAGGTTGACTTCCTCTCAAAAATTAGATGCAATAATATTTGTCCAACCTAGCACTAGATAACTCTACACTAATCCTAATCTATCAATATGCAAAAGGAAAAGGGAGAATAAAATGTTGAAAGTTGAAAAAAGGGTGATGCACCAAGGCTAAAGATGTTTTTTCATGCTATGATTGCATAGAGTATCAACAAAACTACCAAATAAGTTAGCAAAACTCCTTATTATGCCAATTCCTAAGAAGTTAAATGAAGGTTAGGGTTTAACATACACTAAGAGGGAAAATATTTCTCCATAGTTAAAGCTTCTTATACCTTGTTTAATAGAACATTCAATCTTAGGAAACATAGAAAAAATCATTTAAATATGAAATCAAGAAAATTTGCACAACATATTCAAGGTGGGAGAGGGTAAGATAGCAATTTTTATTGATAGAGAGGCATAGACTAGTGTTACAGTTGCAAAAATGTAGGGCATACATGTATCTGCAAGAGAAACTAGGGAAGAACCCTTACAATGAGCACAAAAGTGCCTTATATTCATCTACAAGTCATAGGAGAGAGATAGGGCATGTGGTTGGGTAGGAAACCCTAGCCAAAAGCCCTGTAAATTAGGTGTAGACCTGTGTACTTCAAATCTCAAGCTAAAATCCAACTATAAAGGCTCTAATACCATAGTCATGCCTCTACATTAATGAATCCATCAATAAAGAGAAGAAACCCTCACAAAATCCATAGCAAAATCGTAGCAAGGGATGGTCCTTTAACAAAAAATTAGTCTACAAACAATAAATGAAGCATAGGAACCACTTTTTCACTTGGGTTTACTGAAAAATATATTTAAAATCATTCATGTAGCTCCAAGAATCAGATTTGGTAGTTGAGGAAGTCACTGCAACATTAATGGCTCGATTTTGGGGTCGAAACATGAAAATCTAGCAAACATGTCCAGAAGTCCACACGAGGTCTGAAGTCTCAACAGAAACTAAAGGCAATGAGAATGAGGAATCAAGAATGGATTTATACTTTGTCCAAATTTCTCTTCAAGACTTGAAACTCTAATGGGACCGAAAGTGGAAGCAACGACTCGAAAAGAAAAATGGAGTCGGGACCCAATACTCTGATGGGACCGAAAGAGGAAGGAAGGACTTGAAAAGAAAATGGACATATGAACTTGGTCCAAATGTCCTTTTGGGACCCAATACTCCAATAAGATCGAAAGAGGAAGTGAGGACTCGAAAAGAAAATGGACCTTTGTACTTAAGGTCCAAATGTCCTTTCGAGACCCAATACTCTAACGGGACTAGAAGAGGAAGCAAGGACTCAGAAATAAAATGGACATTTGGACTTGGTCCAAATGTCCTTTTGAGACTCAATACTCTGACAAGATCGAAAGAGGAAGTGGGGACTCAGAAAGAAAATGGGTATTTGTACTTGATCCAAATGTCCTTTCGACACACGATACTTTGATGGGACCAAAAAAGGAAGCAAGGACTCGAAAAGAAAATGTCTATTTTATTTCTGAGTCCTTGCTTCCTCTTTCTGTCATGTCAAAGTATCGAGTCCTAAAAGGACATTTGGACTATGTGCAAATCCTGATAGGACCGAAAGAGGAAGTAGGGATCGGAGGTACATTTGAACAAAGTTCCAAATGTCCAAATGTGTTCCCAATTCTTCATTCTCGACACCTTTAGTTCATATTGAAACTTCAAACCACATGGGGACTTTTAGACAAGTTTACCAAATTTTCACGTTTTGATCCCAAAATCATCATTAATGGTGCAACGACTTCCCTAGCTACCAGATTTGATTCTTGGAGCTATAGAAATAATTTTAAATGTATTCTTCACCAACTCCAATTGGAAAAAATAGTGCTCATGTGCTTCATTTATTGTTTGGAGACTACTTTTCTAGTAGAGGGCCATCCTTAGATGTGATTTTGCTATAGATTTTGTGGGGGTTTCTATTCTTTATCCATGGATTCATTAATGTGGAGCCATGGCTATGGTGTCAAGGTCTTTATGGCTGGTTTTCAACTTGGGATTGAAGTGCACCTGTATGCACTTAATTTTGTGGGATTTCGTCTAGGGTTTTTGTAATGTCCCCTTTTTTAGCTAGTGTCAAAGTTTGGTGGATTAGCCTATTATCAGGTCCTCATAGGCTAATGTTGGTGTTTAGAGGGCCTTATGTGGGATTTAATTGGTTCTTCAGATGCTAATTTACATTGTTCTCTTCTCTAGTGCTTAGCAATATTCAAAGACGACCTTCTTAAGGTGTTGCAGGCTCCGTTCACATACACTTACTATTTTTAGTAAGTCACTTGGATGTTTGAGTCCAACCTTACTATCTATAGTAAGCCAGTCTGGTGAGCAAAGGAAGCAGTGAGTTATCCCATGGTGTTGAAAAAATTAGTATTAGGTTAATATTTATGGAGTTACAATTTATTATTATTAAAGTGTTAACTTTAATAATAATTAAATATTAAAGTGCATATGATTAATGGTGTTGATGAATTTATATATTATATGATTTTAATTTTAATCATAAAGTTATTATTAATGCAATTAATGAAGGGGACACCACACATAGGAATAATATTATTTTATTGGAGACAACAAAAGAAAATGAAGATTAAATATTAAAATGTATTAAAAGTCAAGGGGGTCATGGCTTTTGAGGAATCTCCAGGGTTTTTGGAAGAAATGTCAATCTTTGAGAATGATAACTCTCTCAGATTAAGCATTCTACAGGTGTGAAATACCACCCAAGGTTTTCTCTTCAGGTGGCTACATTCAGGAGTCAGACTCAAGTGCTTCATCAATTTATAGGAGAGATTCAAATGAGGGTTTGAAGATTTTATCAACATTTTTGAGTTTAATGTGCATATTTATACACATTCTAATATTATAGTCTTTCCTTCTACTGGTATATTGCTATTGAGGACATGAGTCTCCTAGATCCCTAGGCGTCCATTTATTTGAGAAAATATTATTCAGTTACAGGACATTAAATATTGCTAGGTCGTGAGTCTTCTTATGAGGGGCGTGATCATCCTATAAGCTGATGCGGTCTATATCATACCTGTGCATGGCTTTATCTCAATGTCTAAGACTGAACATGGCATCTTTGAGGTTACTTTATGTTGTTATGAGGGTTGATGAGGTGATCAAAGCTAGACATGTACTTCCAAAAGTTCTCTAAAGTTAGTCGTTGCCATGTTTTGCAAGAGGAAAGTCTGTTACAAACATGTTATCAACCCCTCATAGTACCAGCATGCCAAATCAAGTTGGATTTATGTTATTTTAATGTCATATGTAATCAAAAATTTAATGTAGTGCAGAATATAGACTATTGTAGCAAGCTCTGGACATTTATAATAATATTGTAATGTATTTTCTAAATATTAAAGATGCACAAATCATGTTGTTGAGCTCCACATAATCATTAGATGCCATAATCTACATTTAGATGATTGCTATGAAGTAGTGTCAATCTAAAACTAATTTCTAAGCATCTTTGAATGTATTGTAAATCAAACATATTTGATAGTCAAAACATCATAATATTATTTCTTAGTCTTGTCCTGGCATCATACATTGGAGTTTAATCAATACTATATCATACTATGCAATATGTTTGACAAAATGTCCCATGTATAAACTAAAATTTAATCGAACATTTATTTGCAAAGCCAAAACTCAAATTGGGGTGCGATACTTCAGTGATATCAGAGTAGTTTTCCTATCATCCTATTGGGTGAATTAGAAATATTCAGGGCTTAAAATCCGACCAGCTTATTGGGTACCTAATCTTAGTTAAAATTGATTGGTAGTTTGGTAAAAATGAAGTCTACGCAAGAAATCATGGCAGAATTGATGGAGGTCTTTCAGGACTTTATACAACATCTAGAAAAATTAGGCCCTTTGTTTGCGAAGAAAAGGAAAGCAAACACTAATGCACATAATTTTACCAGTATAGAGGAAAAAGAAAGGGAATGGTAGAAAGAAGAGATTGGAAAGGAATTACAAGTGATTGAAAAGGTACCAGATGGACATGATGCTACAAAGATTGAGGATGAAACTAGTCCCTCAAATGAAGTAGAATACATTGATCACCACAATAATGTTGAGGAGGAACAATCAGCAAATTTGAAGTTCACTAAATCAACAAGTAAGGATCCAAAGAATGGTTCTCACAATGTTAAGGAAAGAGAACCACTTGATGCTTCCACAATAGAGGTGTGCAAAAAATTTTATGTTGGTGAGGTAAAGATTGTATTTGATAAGCTTCATGGAGCCCCATTACCTTTACAAGAAGAAAAACATGAGGCATCTACACAGGAGGTGAATGAGTCCCTTTGACATGGAGCATGTTGGTTTAGATAAACCTTATTGAAGCATGGATTCTATTGGTGCTCTTTTGGATGATTGCAATGTCATCTTCCCTTTAATGTTTCAAGATTGCAAAGAATTTACAAATGAGAAAGTTGGTTTTGATACAAATGAAGAGCACATAAAGTTGGAAAAAGACACTACAAATAGGTATGATGTAACTTCTAATTTTCTATTTTATGACAGGCTTAATCATACTACTGAGCATAACCATGAGATAGAAGCTATGGTACATGAGGGGAATGATGCTGAGGAATCTTCTAATATTGGCACGCAAGATGTGAGTGTCAAAAATGAGGAATGCATTGTGGATTCAATCCACAAGAAGTTTGATTTTGCATATCAGACCTTGGAAGATGTGAATAAGACACAAGTTTTGTATGATGGGTGGTTACAAAGAGCTAAGAAGGAAAATTTATTGGATTCCCAAGCAAAATAGTGCTTGCAAGAGGTCAAAGAACGTTGCAACCAGCTAGATCAAGCAAAGAAGTGGAGTGAGTCACACCTTAGATCTCTAATTCTTCCAAGGAAAGAATGTGTAAAAGTTGAGCATGCAAAGGAGGAGCATCTTGAGGTAAGCAAACAAGAAGAATATGTAAGATGTGTGTGAACAAGAGAAGAGGTATGAATCAAGAAGTTTTATTTAAGTACCTAATTTACATCTTGAGACTCATGAGTTACTTCTAGTTGAGAGCCCATTAAAGGCTCAAGTCCTAATGTTGGGTGGAATAGTTGAACACACGCTTAGTGGATCAACCACTAATGTTATGACTACACATGTGGATGGAGATATGAGTGAGGAAGATTTGGGTTGGTGTGTGAGCATTCATGACACACTTAGTGGGCTACAACCCTCTCATGTTGATGGCTCTATGGTAGAGTATGTAGCTTCTCTACTTCAGATATTTGTGTTGCGTGCCATGGAGATTCTTGTGCATAATTTATATGGGGATGATTGTCAATGTTGGGATCCATGTGGTGATAGGTGTGGCATGATAGTTCAATGGGATCCTGATGTGTTGCTTCACCACTCTTAGCATGGTGAAGGTTATGTTAGAGTATCACAGTGGAGGTCAGCAGGTAATGTGTATAGCGGACTTCCATTTTGGTTATGGGATCCAAGGATTTCTATGTTTGGTAGATTTCTCTACATCAGGTTAAGTGTTTATAGTGGTATTGAGCAAGGTTGGGAATTCTACAGATTGATTTGGGATCTCGAGATTCAGGCAACAGGCTAGGGCATTCAGTTGAGATTGTTTGAGGTCAAGCAATTTCAGGGAGGGCAGACTATAATGTCCCTTTTTTAGCCAATGTCAAAGTTTGGTGGATTAGCCTATCATCAACTCCTTGTAGGCTATGTTGGTGTTTAGAGGGCCTTATGTGGGAGTTAACTGGTTCTTCAAATGTTAGTTTATAGTGTTCTCTTCTCTAGTGCTTAGCAATATTTAGAGACAACCTTCTTAAGGTGTTTCAGGGTCCGTTTACATACACTTACTATTTTTAGTAAGTCACTTGGATGTTTAAGTCCAACCTTACTATCTATAGTAAACCAGCCTGGTGAGCAAAGGAAGCAATGAGTTATCCCATGGTGTTGATAGAATCAGTATTAGGTTAATATTTATCGAGTTACAATTTATTGATTATTATTAAAGTGTTAACTTTAATAATAGGAACTATAATGTTAAGTCTTTATCTCAACAACAAAGACCAACACATTTAACACATTAGGTCTTGAAACTCGGCACTACTTTGCAACTTTTCCCGCTCTGGCTATTTTTTTTAATTTTTGGTCCCTGCTCTGATTTGATTGTTTTGTGGGATAGTTGGGAGGGGGGCCCGCGAAGGCTCCCCATTCCAAGGTTGTTGTCTCTTTGTCTGGTGTTGTATGTGCAGTGACAATGACCAACTTAGCTATTCCCAATATGACTTCTCCTCCTCATACTTTTGTCCTTTCCCCTAGGGGAAGGACTGAGGGTATTTCTGGAAAGTCACCCTTATCCCCAACTTTTGGGTAAAAGCACAAAGTTGTGTCACACTTTCATCCAACTTATCAACACAATTGCATTTAAGTATTTCTAACTAAAAATATTTTTTGGTCAAACATATGATCTAGTAAGATTTATTCTAGCTAAGTTAGGTACTTCCACAACTTTTTCAACTAAAATTGTTGGCTAAAAATATATGGAGCACCACTTTG
>VDFB02207497.1:0-16888 GCA_007258455.2 Sequoia sempervirens | reverse complement strand
GTATACCCACACAATGCCTCAAATAAGACTAGACATTGCTCTTTATAGCAGATGACTCCTGATGCCAAGTATTGAGAACCTCAAATATGGCTAGATTCCCAGTAACACAATACTTGCAGCAACTAGGAGGTAGGGCAAGACATCAAACAAGATTGATTAAATAAAATGATTGATCTTGAGCAAGAAGACTAGACCCTAAACACAAATAGCATATATCAAATTAGTGCCATATCCATTGGGCTAGGAGTCACAATAATCTGCAAATAGAAGGAACCATTACTCTGGACATTAAAGTCTTTGCAAGATTAACCTTATTAGTCTCACAACTAGTGATCAGATCTATAAGACTACTTATCAAATCCTCCTATCATACATATGAATCTCTGATATAATTAAATCATTTAACTTATTCCTTGAATAAGAGCTACAACTAGAACATACAGTAAAACATTACATTAAAATGATTAAATAAGTGATCCTTGATCAAATTTCATTAACAATCCATACACACAATACAAAGGAGAGACATAAAGATCTCAATCTATACATTCAGATTCATACATGTGTCCAAGACCTCACAATTTACAGACTATAACCCTAAACCTCAAAATTTGGTAAAAACCTGACTCTATGACTTAGTGCTCTTCTCTTCAGATTTTTGTTCTAACTTCTGGCCCCAAACCCTTACAAATGATTCAGAAGTTCCTTTTAAACAACTCTGGAAATGCCATCTAGCTCAAAGCCACATCAGCGCCATGTTCTTCAACTACTTCTCTGGCCTCATAAATGTCATTAGTCGGGTTGCTGCAGGAAAGACACTCCCACACGAAAGAAGCCAGGCAATTGATGTCAAATCTGCTGCCAAATCTGTGCATCCATACTCGAGCCCTACCATCCTTGTACCAGAGCTGCGTTGCCATGAATGTTGGTTCGGTGGAGCCAGTGACAAACTCTCTGTCACCATGAATGCACTAGGCTTCTGGCGCGAACACAAAAACCCTAACAGTGGTCTTGTATGAAACTCGACCGTTGATCATCAGAGATCGGGCGGTCGCCTTTAAATCTTCATCGGACCACTGAGACAAGTCCTCCACTAGATCGCACTACATACTAGTCTTCAGACAAACAACAGGCACCTTTATCGCTCAAATTAAAACATCACCGTTCATCATCTGTATGTGTGCATTGATGTTCCATTAGTAGCTCGGGCTTTAACGCACCGCGTGGAGAGGCTCATATCAGTGAGAGATAGTAGTGTCGGGAAGATCTTAAGGCGAAGAGAAACAGCTACAAAGAAGAGCCAAGCATATCGGCCAGACAGAAGGAACTCGGGGAAACGTCTGGCCGAAGGAAACATGCTGAACCAAACACCTGTCAAAGTCAGCAGGAGATCAAAATGTTGGCGAGACCATACAGCGAAATCCACATGTGACACTGAAAACAACATAGAGTTGGGGAGAGATGGCCAAGTCGGCCAGACATCATAGCGAAGTCACAGTGTGTTACCGAAAGATATTTCCTTCATGTAGTGTCGCCAAGATGATTCAAAACTCATGCCGACAAAGACCACTTTATGTTCCATTAGCAAGACCGAAGGTCACTCGCCAAGACCTCTCACCGAAGACCCAAGCTCATACCAAAGAGATCTTTATACACCACTTAAGTCACTGTGTCCTATAACTTCTTTAGCCGATGAAATCACCTGCCAAATGTATGTCGCTCTAGCACACAATCATTGGTGAGAAGTCATGTAGACATTTCACTATTATACTGAGAAGACCCTTAGAAACTTGTTCGCCAAGAGAAGATAAGACCTTCACCGAAAGCCACACATTGAATCACCATCGGCAAGACATGACCCCATCGCTATGACATACACCGAAACACAAGTCTCCTCGAAGCATAAAGTCTTCCATCACCGGTCGTCGTAGCAAGATGACATCGCCGAGACATCTCAACGAAAGGTGCCACCCACGCCGAAAGCAAACCACAAGACACCGTCGGCAAGACATAATAGATTTTCCAAGAGATATATCGAGAGTTCCAAGTCTTGCCGAAGGGAAGTCACACCGAAGAGCAAAGGGGGCCACCACAGTCGGGAAGACAATCAGGGGTTGGGGAGACATCTCCCCGACACAAAGAACATAGGCCGACTGAGACTTCGGGGAGAGAACACGGAGTCGCCAAGATGTCACCCCGAACTAAAAGAGTCATTCTGAAGGCACAACGGAGGGCAGCAAAAAGGAACTTGGGGAAACCAAGGGGAGTCGGGAGGACCTCACCCCGAACAGGAACCGTCATGCCGAAAGGAAAGCCCATCGGTGAGACGCAAAGGAGTCAGGGAGACATCTCCCCGACACAAGCAACCCAGGCTGAAAAGAAAGAGAACCTTAGGGGGACAGATAAGAGTCGCTGAGAGGTTACACCGAAAGCTAAAAGTCATAGTGAAGAAGAAGCGGGGCTGGTAAAAATGTTAGCTATGGGCCGGTAACGAATGGAAAATGGGGCTTAGAGGAACCAGTTAAGTTAGAATAAACTGGGTGGACAGGTGAATGAAAAAAAAAGGAAAATGGGACGGGAACCAAACAGGGCCGGAGCCAGGACTAGGAAAGCGACAGGGAACAAAAGGAACAAAAGGGACCGGGGCCGAAAACTATCCTGCTCCCGCCAAAGAAAAGATTGTGGAGGCGGAGCCAGAACCGACACGAGAAAAAGAAGCTGCGGGGCTGGAGCGGGACAAAACCCGAGATAGGAAACATGAAGAAGGTTCCAAAAATGATTCCCATCCCGATCCCGCCCCCGCTAAAGAAAACAAAATAAAAGACAAGCGAAGAGACAGAGGAAAAGAACCAGCGACCGCCACAAGGTAGAAAGAAAAAAGAACACCAAACATACGGAATCGAGACTGGGATGGATGCGTGAACATGAACTAGAACCTCAGAATTGGAGAAGTTCTAGTTCCCTTCAAGCATCCGTTCCGCCCCCGATTCTGAAAGAAAAACCAAAGCAAGCAAAAGAGAAATAGTAACCGGAATAAAAACCCAAAAAAAAGGAAAAGAGAAAAACCAGGAAACCCTAACACAAGCCGCCCCTTGTAGATCAAAACTAGCATGCTGGGCTCAACCCTTGTGGGAGCCCATTTAACCCACATGCTAAAATGAAAGACACCCCATAGCTAAAGTTTAGTCATGAAAAACCAGAGTACACAACTAGACAATGAGAAAACCAAAAATGGCACTAACATAGGCTCCAGTTGGGGGATGTATGCCCCTGGTGGGCATAGCAAGAATTCAGATCACTGGGAGAGCAGACCAGAACAAAAAAAACCAAAAACAACAAGGAGCTAACTGGACAAGGTTAGCAGACACAGCAAAACAAAACCGACCAGAAAAGCAAAAACCTAACCTAATGTTCATGGAAAAAGAAATGCTTCAGATGAAGAACCATTTCGAGAATTGTCCATGAACAGGCAATTCAAGAGTCACATTGTTGATTCCTTTGTTTCATTTGATGACACTAGGCCACCAAATGAAAAATGAGAGCCAACTTTTACCTCTGTCAAACACAATTCTTCTAAATGAGCTGACATTCCCTAACTTGTGCTTGCCTCTGCCAATCTGCAACAGTATGAATGAATGTACCTCTACAAACATAAGTGTCAGGTTGCCTCTGTGCAAGTGAAAAATTGCTCTTTGTTTAGTTTTATCTTCAACTGGCAACCAGATCCAATAAACTTTATTATTGCCATACTCTTGATTCTTTGATTCTGTATCTTGTGGCAATACATGTGAATACTGATCAGGACTGCATAAAAACACAGTTTGATCACAATTAGCTACCTAAAAAAATATGTTATTACCTCTCAACAGGCTGTCATATTCATCATTATAAACATGTACATGATCCTTATGCATTTGAAAGTCAGGCATACTTCCAAAATGCTGACTGTTATGTGACAACAAGCTATCATATTCACTATTTACATTACCCTGAAGCTGAAAATAACTAGCTCTAGTGCTTTGCATATTGTCACATTCTGTGAAAACTTCATCAAGTGTATACAAAGGGATACACTCACCATTCAACACATCTTGCAACTGCTATGTATCATTTTTAGTAGGAGGAGGCACATCATTAATGCAATTATGGATTAAACTACTACTCCCACTTCCTCTTTTCACTTGGCTCTGTTCTTTATGATGCTGGCAATGAGAGTCACCAAAGGATTCTAACTCATCTTCATGGGCTGTCCAACTGTCATCATCATCCCAATCTTGCTCACCATTGAGCAACTCTAGTTCAGAAGCACAATTTAATTTCAAACTGAAACCAGTGTCATCATGATCTGCAAGATCACCATTAGAAGGCGCATCGGAATCACTTGCATCATACCTTGTATCTTGCAGGTCCTCATCATCAAGACCGATATGAGTTGCCCACAACAACCTAGAGTTGTTGTGTGCACATCTTTGATATTTTGTGGTTAGCAAATCTGATATTTGTTTACAACTTAGTAGGTCAGTGCTCTATCCTACCCTCTCAACCACTTCTTCCTCCTCTTGAACTCTACCAAGACTAGATACATCACCAAAGGTATCAAGGAACAAAGTTCTGAGCTGATACCATGAAACAATGGAGTGCACTGGTAAGCAAGTGAACCAATCATCAGCCACACCTTCTAAAGATCTGACAAATAGCTTCATGACCACATCCTCTTTTTCAACCTAACAATGTCCAATGAAATCAATAAAAAGTTGAATATGTCTTAATGTTGATTCCTCAACACCACCTTTAAACTTGGGTAAATATTTATTGATTCCCCTAGGGGCAGCATGTGGGTAACCCTAGATTTTATCAAAATCCAAAGGGTTGTATCTTTCCTTATCATACTCTCTCTTATGAGGACAAGACTGTGCCTTAAGCATGGTATCAAAGCTTGTAGAGGGAGAAACAGGACAACAATGCATTTTGCAAATGAAACCTATCCCTCTACAACTATCCAGTTGCAATATTCAAACTTCCCTTGATGCTAGTGCTTGATCTCACCAAATAAAGGGGAATAAAGTTTTTTTTTCAAAAAGCATGAAGAATACCTGGAAACATTGCAGTCATGGAACTATTCTTTGAATCTTCAATGGGTTTACCTTGACAGAGTCGCCACCTCTTTGCAGAGGACAGAACTTCAAATGATATGAAGCTCACTTACATGTAAATCTTTCTCTGAGTTCCATCCGACAGAGCACCATAGATCTTGTAGCTTTCAGGTTCACTGCAACAAAGCTTTTCTCCAAGCCTGAGATTCTTCAAACTTTGAACCTAACCAACATGGCAATTGATATGACTCTTTGATAAGGCAAGATTCTAGTCAATCCCAGTGGAGTCGCCATCTTGTTGGTTGTTTTTAATGAGCAACCAGGTTGGTCTCCTATTCTACCTATGGAGTAGCCATCTCTAGTCAAGGGCAGCTCAGAGGACCTAGACCAACTGACAAGATTCAGTCAAAGACTGAGATCTTCTGCACTTTAGGCTCTGCAGAACCAGGGCAGGTATACCCACACAATGCCTCAAATAAGACTAGACATTGCTTTTTATAGCAGATGACTCCTGATGCCAAGTATTGAGAACCTCAAATATGGCTAGATTCCCAGTAACACAATACTTGCAGCAACCAGGAGGTAGGGCAAGACATCAAACAAGATTGATTAAATAAAATGATTGATCTTGAGCAAGAAGACTAGAACCCTAAAGACAAATAGCATATATCAGATCAGTGCCATATCCATTGGGCTAGGAGTCACAATAATCTGCAAATAGAAGGAACCATTACTCTGGACATTAAAGTCTTTGCAAGATTAACCTTATTAGTCTCACAACTAGTGATCAGATCTATAAGACTACTTATCAAATCCTCCTATCATACATATGAATCTCTGATATGATTAAAGCATTTAACTTATTCCTTGAATAAGAGCAACAACCAGAACAGACAGTAAAATGTTACATTAAAATGATTAAATAAGTGATCCTTGATCAACTTTCATTAACAATCCATATGCACAATACAAAGGAGAGACTTAAAGATCTCAATCTATACATTCAGATTCATACATGTGTCCAAGACCTCACAATTTATAGACTGTAACCCTAAACCTCAAAATCTGGTAAAAACCTGACTCTGTGACTTAGTGCTCTTCTCTTCAGAATTTTGTTCTAACTTCTAGCCCCCAGACCCTTACAAATGATTCAGAAGTTCCTTTTAAACAGCTCTGGAAATTCCATCCAGCTCAGAGCCACATTAGCGCCATGTCAAACCCTAATCACCATGTTCTTCAACTACTTCTCTGGCCTCATAAATGTCATTGGTCGAGTTGCTGCAGGAAAGACACTCCCGCACAAAAGAAGCCAGGTAGTTGATGTCAAATTCGTCGCCAAATCCACACATCCATACTCGAGCCATGCCGTCCTTGTACCAGAGCTGCGTCACCATGAATGCTGGTTTGGTGGAGTCGGCGACCAACTCTCTGTCACCATGAATGCACCAGGCTTTTGGCGCGAACACAGAAACCCTAACAGTGGTCTAGTATGAAACTCGACCGTTGATCATCAGAGATCGGGCAGTCGCCTTTAAATCTTCATCGGACTGCTGAGACAAGTCCTCCACTAGATCGTACTGCATACTGGTCTTCAGACAAACATTGGGCACCTTTATCGCTCAAATTAAAACATCACCATTCATCATCTGCATGTGCGCATTGATGTTCCATTAGTAGCTCGGGCTTTAACGCACCGCATGGAGAGGCTCATATCGGCGAGAGATAGCAGTGTCGGGAAGACCTCAAGGCGAAGAGAAACAGCTACAACGAAGAGCCAAGCATATCGGCCAGACATAAGGAACTCGGGGAAACGTCTGGCCGAAGGAAACATGCTGCACCAAACACCTGTCAAAGTCGGCAGGAGATCACAATGTCGGCGAGACCATACAGCGAAATCCACATGTGACACTGAAAACACCATAGAGTCGGGGAGAGATGGCCAAGTCGGCTAGACATCACAGCGAAGTCATAGTGTGTTACCGAAAGATATTTCCTTCATGCAGTGTCACCAAGATGATTCAAAACTCACACCGACAAAGACCACTTTATGTTCCATCGGCGAGACCGAAGGTCACTCGCCGAAGACCCAAGCTCATACCGAAGAGATCTTTATACACCACTTAAGTCGCTGTGTCCTATAACTTCTTTCACCGATGAAATCACCTGCCAAATGTATGTCGCTGTAGCACACAATCATCGGTGAGAAGTCATGTAGACACTTCACTGTAATACTGAGAAAACCCTTAGAAACATGTTCGCCGAGAGAAGATAAGACCTTCACCGAAAGCCACACATTGAATCACCGTCGGCAAGACACGACCCCATCGCTATGACATACACCAAAACACAAGTCTCCCCGAAGCATCAAGTCTTCCATCACCGGTCGATGTAGCAAGATGACATCGCTGAGACATCTCAATGAAAGGTGCCACCCATGCTGAAAGCAAACCACAAGACACCGTCAGCAAGACATAACAGATTCGCCAAGAGATATATCGAGAGATCCAAGTCCTGCCAAAGGGAAGTCACACCGAAGAGCAAAGGGGGCCACCACAGTTGGGAAGATAAGCGAGGGTTGGGGAGACATCTCCCCGACACAAAGAACATAGGCTGACGGAGACTTCGGGGAGAGAACACGGAGTCGTGAAGATGTCACCCTGAACCGAAAGAGTCATGCCGAAGGCAGAACAGAGGGCAGCAAAAAGGAACTCAGGGAAACCAAGGGGAGTCAGGAGGACCTCACCCCAAATGGGAACCGTCACGCCGAAAGGAAAGCCCATCGGTGAGAGACAAAGGAGTTAGGGAGACATCTCCCCGACACAACCAACCCAAGCCGAAAAGAAAGAGAACCTTGGGGGACAGATAAGAGTTGCTGAGAGGTTACACCGAAAGCTGAAAGTCACAGCGAAGAAGAAGCGGGGCCGGTAAAAATGGTAGCTATGGGTCGGTAATGAATGGAAAATGGGGCTCAGGGGAACCACTTAAGTTAGAATAAACTGGGCGGATAGGTCAATGAAACAAAAAGGCAAACGGGACAGGAACCAAATAGGGCCAGAGTCAGGACCAGGAAAGAGATGGGGAACAAAAGGAACAAAAGGGACCGGGGCCAAAAACTATCCCACCCCCACCAAAGAAAAGACCGTGGAGGCGGAGCCAGAACTGACATGAGAAAAAGAAGCCACGAGGCCGGAGTGGGACAAAACCTCGAGACAGAAAACATGAAGAAGGTTCCAAAAATGATTCCCATCCCGATCCTGCCCCTGCCAAAGAAAACAAAATAAAAGACAAGCTAAGAGACAGAGGAAAAGAACCAGCGATTGCCCCAAGGTAGAAAGAAAAAGGAACACCAAACACATGGAATCGGGATCAGGATGGATGCATGAACAGGAATTAGAACCTCAGAATTGGAGAAGTTCTAGTTCCCTTCAAGCATCCGTTTCGCCCCCGATTTTAAAAGAAAAACCAAAGCAAGCAAAAGAGAAACGAGAACTGGAATAAAAACCCAAAAAAAAGGAAAAGAGAAAAACCAGGAAACCCTAACACAGGCCGCCCCTTGTAGATCAAAACTAGCACGCTAGGCTCAACCCTTGTGGGAGCCCATTTAACCCATGTGCTAAAATGAAAGACACCCCATAGCTAAAGTTTAGTCATGAAAAACCAAAGTACACAACTAGATAACGAGAAAACTAGAAATGGCACTAACAACATGGAGAAAGATGTAATGAAAAAGTAGAAGAAAGGAACTTTCCTGTCAAACCAAACCAAGTGTGAAGATTGGACTGTAGGCTCAGACACACTAGAGGAGTTACAGTATTATTTGAAGATAAGATATGCATTGAAATATGGAAAAGAAAGAGCCTTTGACCCTAGAAATCATATGAACAACATAAGGCACAATATTCTTACCAAAATGAGAGTGCCACACCAAGTAGATTTTGAAGAAGATGTCATAAGGAACTGCATTACTTATAATGGTGTACTTAGTAGAAGGAAAAATGGAAATATATGAAGGTTGAAGAAAGGATGAAGCAGAGATCCAAGGATTTCCTAGGATACTTTGTTGAGGAAAAGGACCCCATCAAGAGGATATAATTGATAATTGTTAGATTTCAAGACTTGTACAAAAAGAAGGAAGAATATCTCAAAGAACATCATAGTGGTGCAACTACAGAGCATATTCTAGGTGAAACCTTTGAGCCTCCCATGGAACAATTACCTCCCAAAAGATAGAAGAAAAGAAGCATTGACCAGTTAATACCTTATGAGGATACTGAAGAGATGGGATATACTAAGGAATGGCTACAGTACTGCCGCCATTGAAAGGTGATATTGAAGTTGATCAGCCCATCCTTGAGACTAGTGCCCATAAACATGAGGGAAGGATGGGTGATGTAGAAAAAAACAAGTACAAAGGTACATGAAGATGAAAGGGAAATTATATCGTGGATTCATAAATGATCCTGCGGGATTAAAAATATCCTCGCAAAATTCCCCACAATCTCAAAATTCATCCAAAGAAGCATCAATGACAGAGCTTGTTGACATGATCCCATGCAACTTTAATGGGATCAAAAGGAGTATGTATGCCAAGTTATGCTCACCAAAGGTTCACCAAACAAAAATTAGGGGGTTCAAGGAAAAAAATTATTGTCTCAAAATGAAATAAAAATGATTCCAAGTTGTAGTGCTCGTCACGCTGGTTCCATAACTATATTCGGTTTCAAAAATGGAGCTCATATGTGAAAGTTACGGCTGGTCAAAGGTTGGTCAAAATTTTGACTTTGGTTGACTTTGATGACATCAACAAGCTGACGTGGCAGGTGGTGATGTGGCAGGAGTGGTGAGTTGGCACATACATGGTGGAAAAATAATATGGATTAAACCATATTGTTAAAAGAAAACACGTATGGTTTAAAAATTAAAAGATTTTTATGATTTCAAGGAGGATTTGGTGGGAATTTATCCCTTAAAATCCTCTTCCCTTGCCCATAAAACAAGGAGAGGAAAAAAATCCCGTAAACTTACATTTCAACAAATTAACATTATTGGAAAGTGGATAATTTCCGTACGTGAATTTCGGAGAGAATTGTAAATACTTGAATTATTGAAGTTCATTTTGGGAGAAATAATTCTTTGGAGGAGAATTTACAAGGTGCTTTTGTACACCAAAAATTGTAAAAGAGTGAGAGATTGTAGAGAGATTATTGCAGGTTCTTGGAGCTTCGGTATTGTAAGAAAGCATAATTTTGCTTGGCGATATCAATAAAGCGGTCCCAACATTGAGAAGTGGACCCGAAGACGTAGTCCACATTGGATGAACTCCGTTATCAATCTGTGCATTGTGATCCTTCTATTTCTTTGTCTCATTCTTCTCTCTTTTGTCTCAATTTTCTCTCTAGTTTAAATTCAGTATTTGAATTTCTAATTACTTATTTTGTAATTTCAACAGTTAAAAGGAATAATCACACAATTTTGTATTAGATCGGGAAATTACTATAATTAGATTTAATTTACAAGTTATTTTGTAAACTCTAATTACGGATCAAGTTGGTATCAGAGCCCATTTTGCAGGAAATTGCAGAGTGAATGCTAACCAGGTTGAAATTGAAACAAGGAGAAGGTGCACTGGAAGAGTTCAATCCAGTGATCGAAAAATGAAGGACATTTCCACGATTAGAGATGACATCTGAACAAAGTCCTACAGAGCTTGATGAGAAAGCTTTCGAGAAAGCATTTCTCGAAATGAAGGCTATGGTGGAAGTTCTTTTCCAAGAGAGGCAAGAGCGACAGAAGAAAAAGGAACTCAAGAAAAGAAAGAAGAATGAAGATGAATCCTCTTCAAAAGATGATAAAGGTAAAGGAGTAGGAGGTGGTAGTGACCCTCCTGAACCTCCATCCCCATCTTCTTCTTCATCCCCTTCTTCCTCTTTGTCTACCTCTTCTTCTAAAAAGAAACAACCTGTGAAATCTTAAGTTAATTCACCTTTGTTGAAGCTTGATGTTAAATTTGATTTGCCAATGTATAATGGAGAACTAGATGCAGATAAACTAGATAATTGGATTAAGCAAATTGAAGTTTATTGTAGAATTCAAAAGTTTACTTAGGATTCTCAAAAAATCCAATTAGCCACTCTTCGCCTAGGAGGCACAACTTTAATTTGGTGGGAGAGTAGAACACAGGAGGATCTAAGTCATTATGGAAAAATTATTTCTTCTTGGTTTGAGTTTATTGCTGCATTAAAGAAACAGTTCTATCCATTAGGACATATGCAAAAAGCTGTAATGAATTGGCAATCATTAAAGCAAGAAAAAGGACAAAGTGTGCAAGAATATACACAGGAGTTTAGGAAGAGGGCTTTAATTTTGGGAATTCCTTTATACACACAAGAAACTTTGTTAAAGTATATAGGTGGATTACATGAAAGTTTGAGACATACAATACTTATGTTTAATCCAACTAACATTGATGAAGTTAGTGTGCAAGCTATCCATTTGGAAACAAGCTCAAGGAATAGCCATGATAATCTGTTGATGGAATCCAATAAGCAAAAAGGAAGCAAGAAAGGGAAAGAGAAATCATAGCGAACAACTACTGTAAAGAAAGAGGACGAAAAGCCTTATTGCTCACATTGCAAGAAGGAAGGGCACGAAGATGCAAGATGTTGGAAATTGCATCCTAATCAGAAGCCAAAGTGGTTCAAGGATCGAAAGGGTAAGCAAAAGTCCACAGCTATCGTGCAAGACCTTGGTATGGAATCTGGTGATGAATCAAAGATTTCAGTTGTGGGTATCAAAGGTAAAACTCCTATTTTTAGTATTAGTTCTCATGCTTCTTCTCTAAGTTGTAATGAAGTACCTATTGAAAGTAAGAGGAATGAATTGTTTCATATAAGGGCTATTGCAAAACAAAGCAAGATTGATACACTCATAGATAGTGGATCACAAGTGAATCTAATCTCTGAACAAGTTGTTAAGAAATTGGGATTAAAGACAACACCTCATACTAAGCCATATCCATTGGGTTGGGTGAATGATAATGCTTAGTTACATGTGTCACAACAATGTAAACTCTGATTTGCAATCACATCCAAGTTTGTGGATGAGGTAGAGTTAGATGTAATTCCACTTGACATTTGTGGGATGGTTTTAGGTAGTCCTTATTTGTATGACAGAAAGGCCATTTTCTATAGGGAACATAACAAGTATCATTTGTTTAAGGATGGATTTGAATATATTGTAAAATCTCATCACATGAAGAATGATAGATCTGTTGTAAACACAGGGCATATGAAAATGAATGTAAATGCAAGCAATGCTTTAACTCTCATGTCTGTAACAGCTAGTGATACTAAGCATGAAGATGATATGGTGTCACAGACAATACAGTGTGAGGATCAGTTGCAAGCAGAATCAGGCCTTCAGCCAGAGGTGGTAAAAGAGGGTTTGAATGTTTCATTTTCTAACAATGTTCCTGTTCAGGAGATCCATAATGTTGATACTATTTCCTTCACATCAATGTATTCAGTACTGTTGCTTGTTATTCTACTAGTTATTTCTATGTGGATGATGAATGTGACAGTGAATATTGATGAACATGTAGTTGATTGTATCAACAAAGATACCTCATATTTCTTTGTGTTTGTGATGGGTCACATGTTCAAAATTTTAGCAGGAAGGACAGATGATACTAGGCAAGTGGGGCGACATTTCCCTAGCTCAAATTGTACATAAAAATAGACTTTTGGAAGTCCAAAAGCTTCTCAATGGGGAGGAATGAACCAGGTGGATCCAAAACACCTAAAAATTTCACAGTCTCAGAATTCTTCCAAAGCAACATCAATGTGTAGAGATCACTGACACAATCTTGGTGCAACTTTAGTGGGCTCAAAAGGAGTCTATATGCAGAAGTTATGCTCAGTCAAATGTTTGGTCAAACAGGTAAATCAAGGGTTCAAAAATGCAAAAAACTGATTGTCTCCAAATGAAATAAAAATTATGCCAAGTTGTAGTGCTCATCGTGCTGATTCCAAAACTATATTCAGTTTCAAAAATGGAGCTCGTATGTGAAAGTTACGGCTGGTCAAAGGTTGGTCAAAATTTTGACTATGGTTGACTTTGATGACATCAGCAAGCTGACGTGGCAAGTGGTGACGTGGCAGGAGTGGTGAGTTGGCACATACATGGTGGAAAAATAATATGGATTAAACCATATTGTTAAAAGAAAATATGTATGGTTTAAAAATTAAAAGATTTTTGTGATTTCAAGGAGGATTTGGTGGGATTTTATCCCTTAAAATCCTCTTCCCTTGCCCATAAAACAAGGAGAGGAAAAAAATCCCGTAAACTTGCATTTCAACAAATTAACCCCTTTAACCACCTTTCTCATATTTAATGGGTTTATTTTAAAGAATATCCAAGGAGATTATTAAGGGGCTTTTAAAAGATATTTTTAAAGATTATAATGCAAGTCCAAAATTATAATGGCCCATAGTTAAAGGGGTTCATTTTTTAATTGTATGGCTTGGAATTATAAAAGCCAAAGGTGGATTTATTTTTGAATATTAATTTGTTATACTAACGGGATATTAGTGATTTTTATTGTAAAAGGGGGAAAATTATTGAGTGGATAATTTTGTACAGGAATTTTCTTGGAGAGAATTGTAACAGGGAGAATTATTGAAGTTCATTTTGGGAGAAATAATTCTTTGGAGGAGAATTTACAAGGTGTTTTTGTACACCAAAAAATTGTAAAAGAGTGAGAGATTGTGGAGAGATTATTGCAGGTTCTTGGAGCTTGGGTATTGTAAGAAAGCATAATTTTGCTTGGCGATATTAATAAAGTGGTCCCAACATTAAGAAGCAGACCCGAAGACGTAGTCCACATTGGACGAACTCTGTTATCAATCTGCGCGTTGTGATCCTTCTATTTCTTTGTCTCATTATTCTCTCTTCTGTCTCAATTTTCTCTCTAGTTTAAATTCAATATTTGAATTTCTAATTACTTATTTTGTAATTTCAACAGTTAAAAAGCATAATCACGCAATTATGTATTAGATCGGGAAATTACTGTAATTAGATTTAATTTACAAGTTAATTTTGTAAACTCTAATTATGGATCAATAGATGATGATGAATTTATTAAGACTCCTGAGTTTAAGGATTTCTGGATGAAGATGAAGATAAAATAATTTCAAGAGGATGGAATCAGCTAAAGCAAGAATTGAAGAATCAGAGAAAAATGAAATGGTAGCACGGCTTTCCAGGAATTAAGAGTTGACAACATTGACATTAGCCCCCAAAAGGCTAGAGAAATGGTCTTGAAGAGAAATATGCTCATTTTCCCTAGATTGGAATTAAAGAAAATATTTCTTCTTGATCAAGTGCAGGCTTAGGAAGATTTGATGCTAGTTGTAGAATTTGACTCCGATGAAGGTGTGAGTGGAACTAGGTATAACCCAAAGATTGAAACCCTAGCCATATGGATCAAACAGAAAAATACACAGAAGCCAAAATTATTGGATGTAATTCAAGGGATGAAAGGGGCGGCGATGGTAAGGACAATACAAGATACCACCCCTTTGGAGGTAGCCACAATAACCATGCATTCAACCATGTTCACTCGAGCAAATGTTAAGGGATTAGAAGACAGATTGAAGGAGTATGAAAAGGAAAAAAGGTTCCTAAATGATGAAGTTAATAAACTATTCATGGAGAATTTCAAATTGAAAGAAAAATTAAGATCGAGAGTAGGACCCTCACAAAGCAAGGAGATGGTGTTAAATAGGCCTCCTATTGCTCTAGTGGATATTGTGAAGAACATTTCTGTAGAACAAGTAAAAACTCCAAAGAAGGAAGTGGATGATGTAAAGAAGGCTAGCAATCAAACCCAAGATGAAATGAAAAGATGAATTTGTGAAGTTATGGAAAAGATTCTTGAGCATAGGATAAAATCAGTTATGGATAAACTGGAGAATGTGCATGATAGTTATAAAACACTTCAGTAGGCAATGGATCAAATAAAGACACATATGCTTGTATTAGATCCTTTGTTCAAAAGGTGGCAGCCTATTCACCATACTTTGGCTAAGTTATGCAAAGTTCTACAAAGAAATCCTAATGCACCCACAACATTAAAGCTAATTGAACAAACTATGAATATGAGTATTGATGAATTTAAGTATGTACAAGGGTTTGATAAAAAGATTGTAACATGAATGGATTTATTCCATACCCGCAAACAATGGTATATACCTAAAATTGTGAGAGATAGTCATCAGTTGTAGGACTTGGATAAGTGGGAGAAAGAATTTAGTCAAGTTGTTCATAAGTGTGTAACTCATATACAGGAGGATGATGATACCAGTCTTCCCAGGCTAAATCAGATAATGGATGGGTTGATTGTTCTTGATACAGGATACCTAAAGTTTGTCAATGATACAAAGGAATTACTAGATAGTGGATGGAAAACTCATCTTCCAAACATGCAAAATATCTAGGAATATAAGTGGCCATAAGATTTTATAGTGTATTAGTGGGAGGAAAAATATTTGGTTTTAGAAGAATAGGACACTAAGGCAAGAGCATTTGGATATTCATCATGGAGAGGAAGACATTTCCAAATCAATGATCATGGGTCTTCTACATTGATTAATGGAACCATATGTCAAAATGTCTTAAGTCTTGTTATTTCCTTAATTATGCTAATTAAATAGTTGTTAGTAAAAGAAGTAGTTATGAAAGGTCATTTCTTTCTGTAAAAGGCCTATAGCTTGTTGCTTCCTATATAAATAGGAAACCAAGGCCTAGTTTTAAAATATCATCATCATATATCATTTCCATTTTGATTACTTCTGTTATTAATATATATCAATTGAAGCAATATAATGGAGAACATCTTATTATTAGAGATTCTCCATGAATGTGTTATCATTCTGTATTTTTCTTATGTTTTCCATACTTATTTCTTCTTATATTTGAATGAATATCAGTTATTGAGCCTCAATACTATTCTTATGTGAATGAATATGTTGATACATTAAAGCATTTATTGTGGATATTGGTAGAGCTACTAATTTTTTTGAAAATTTGAGCTTATTTTTCCTTGTTACATGTTCAACATAAAAATGGAAACTATTTAAAAATAATAAAGTTAACAAAGTTGCTTATTTAAATAATTGTGAGTTGTGTGCATTAATATTTTATTAACTTTTGTGTCTTCACGAACATATGTTGATACAAAATGAATGAAAGAAGCATCCAAGTAATCCTAATTTTTTCTGCCAACAATTCATACCAAAGATTGAACAATTTAAGGATATTGCAATAGGTATTAATTAAGGATATGATGATGATGATATATTCTTGTACTTGTATATTCTATGAAACATTCCTTATTTTCTATGAAACAGTGTATATATTCTTGTACTTGTAAATATTTTTTTATTGTTATGTCTATTAAATAAAATAGAGTTTGAATAAAAAAATGCTCTCACCCTTTTGTAAGTGAGCACATGAATTATTGTTTAAGGAAAAAATATTACGTTGTTTACATTTTCAATTTACTAGTTTCAAATCTTCATTTGCTATGTATATAAATTGTATTGTGCTCTTTATCTCAAATGATATAAAATAGTAATATCATGAGAATCAAGGTTTTCAATTTCAACACCATCATTGTCCGCACTTTTCATATATCCTATTCACTTTTAAGTACAATCATCAAAATTTTATTTTTATTTCTTGTTCTAGTTAATCTTGATTCCCTCAAACACAACATAGTAGGTTGCATGTTAAAT
>VDFB02207495.1:0-15721 GCA_007258455.2 Sequoia sempervirens | reverse complement strand
AAATGAAATCGTACGTAGGCTTTAAGCCTATGTGGGTGCTGCCATAGCCAACCCCCATGGGGGGGTCACTACTGTGGAAAGAAGTGCTAGGCACTGCCTCCACAATAGCGCCTCTCCTATGGGGAGTGGCGGTGGTGGGGGTAGCCCCAACACATTTAATATTAAATTATTATTTTTAACAATTTCACAGTACAGAAAATACCTACAAACCATTAAAAATAAATAAACAGTATTTTCTTGGAAGAATATTTTCTAGAGGACTTTTTCCTAAATCAATACATCTATATATATATTGTAAGGCCCCGCCCCACATGTGATTAATACAACCCTAAATTGCTACATACTTTACCTAAATAGATAGTTAGATGTATTACAAGCGATAAATAAGGTGATTTGTGTGACAACAATATTGTATATCATTTCCTTCACGTTTTATTGCCTTCACCATAAAGGTGATTATGCAGTCCTAAATTGGGGAGTATGAATTGAATTATAAATGGGGAGTGAAAAAAGGTATATATATATATAAATAAACATATATAAAGGATAAAGCATGGAATAATGTTCAACAAAAAGTATGGGTCTTAATAGTATAGCAAATATCATTACGAAAATAGTAGCCTCCTTTTCTTCCCACTCAGATATATATTTTTATTTAAATTCTCACATAAATGATATTATAGTGATGTGTAAGGGGAGTAGAAGTTATCCATTCTTTTTAATTCCTGTAAATATTTTGTGAAGCGCTTGTATTTTATTTTGCCAATATTTTAACTTGCTACATACTCTTTGTTAACTGCCCAATAACAATATGACGGGTCAGAAACCCAACGAAGATCTTTTATCTACAATAATTACTGTGAGGATCTTCTAGTTGTAAAGTCATCCTAATTCTACCAAACATAAAATTTGATTAAAGTATGTTGTTATATAGAGGATTTTGTTCCCGTGGCAGTTTGTTAAAAAGTATTAAAGCATTGAATAAATATAACTTAGAGCTTAAATGCATGGGATGGGGTACATCGAATTTTGCAGACTTGAGTGTTCAGGAAGGCTGGCTTTTAAAACGGCCATGATGCATGACATTTGGAATAAATACTAAAGGTCGGGAGCAATGAATCATTTTGGTAAATAGGATGTCTGATCATCTTTAATTTAGTTCCATGCCAACCCCACCCGATTGCTGAAGGTAATAGAAAAAGATATAGTAATGAAGTAGTTGGTAGAAAACAACATCATGAAGTGCTAGTATCAAAATTAAATATAGTTAATATTTTCTGAGTTGCGTATAATGGGCAGTAGAGGAGTTGGCTGCCTTGTATATGGGTTGAAATTTATGGGCAAGGTTGGTAGTTCGGCAAAGAATTAATTGGGGAATCGTAAACAAAAATACTGCCTGTCATGCCATTAAGGAAAGGGGGGCGTAGATTACTCTGGGTATGTAGATGCCGGTAAAACATTAATGAGCTACTCTTGTTAAGAACGGTAGTGAGTTATGTAGTTTTAGGGATCCAACTTCATTTTCTGCTGGAAAAAGTTTCAGAAAAAAAAAACCTTTCAACATATCGATTCTGGATATATCCTGCCATGACTACACTCCATGAGACCACGTTGCTGGGAGGTATTTTTTTGGGTGGAGCAGCTTGCATGATCAGGGGGTGGTGGCGTCCACTCCTTACATACATATCCACCAGGGAAGTTGCAGCAAGAACATCTGAAAAAATACCCATATTTTGTATGCTTTGAGGGATGTCCATTACCAGTTCCAAAAGCTCCGATTTTGGCACAGGTAGAGTCTATGTTGGGAAAGATTACATAATTTGACTTTACGCCTGCCAATTGCATTTTCTTGTAAGTTTCTTAAGACTCTTCAATAAATCCATTTTGTGCATATCCTACAATCATTGCAGTTCATGTAACCACATTTATTTGGGGTATTCTGTCAAACTGTTCATGTGCCTTGTCTATGGTTCCACATTTTGCATACATATCTACTAGTGCAGTTGCAACTACAACATTTTCCATCCTTTATGCTCTGATGGATGTTTGAAAAATGATTTAAATAAATCAGTAAATGTAAATAGATTTTGTAAAAAAAAGTTAAGAGAAGAGTAATATCGCAGAATGATGTTTGAATTTCTTTTTATCTTCAGTCATACATGTGTAGCACTGCCATGGTTGCACAACATGTAGAGTTCAAATTAAAGTTTCCTACTATTTCGGGTATTTTAACTATTAGTATTACCTTTTTTTCTTTGAAGAAAATCAGTTTCACCATCATTGTTTTATTTACAAGGATAGGTTTTGCAAAACAAGCAACACAAGCGCTAATGCATGAAGAAGAAAACTAAAAATAAAATAAAAATAAGGAAGGGCTTATATTAAACTCATCGAATGACCAATCATGGCCAATCGATTATATTAACACAGTTAGCTTAGAACAGAGAAGAAAGACCCTTTTCAAGACCCTTTTCAATGAGTCGTTTAGGAAATATAAGTGAAATAAACAAATAATCCATAAAAACTAAAATAGGAAAATTCATAGACTTTAACCCACAGTTGATTATTCTACAGCTGTACAGAAAACACCATTAGTACCAAAAGAATCTAGAGCAAGTGGAAAAGAATTCCCTCAACTAGAGTTGTATTTGCAATCAAAATCATTGACCTTCAAATCTTACATCCATGTCATTATCCAGTGAGAAGCATTATTTTATTGATGCTTTGGGCAGGGTGATTCTCAAAATATAAATTAGTTGTATAAGTTCTGACTGTGTAGAATAATAGAGAAAGAAAGCATTTGTATAGTGATCTTGATCAATGTAATATTCTATCCATCCTTGGCTCTGTAGTTAAAACACATATTAGAGCATGTTTTCTGAAATTCTATGTTTTTTTCCTAACAATGAAATACAAATTCCTTCTTGAAATGTGACAAATTTCAAGTATATTTACATTCTCAGTCTATGGCTTTCTGCTTGTGTTAACGTGATCTCATGAATGGTGATAGTGGTTATTTAAAAAGATTCACTAGATAAGTTTTGTGGATTGTGAAGAAAAATGTTATAGTTGTTAGAAGAACTAAAAGAAATAGATACCAAGAGATAACAATATACAGCTAGCAAAACCAGAAAATAAATAAATTGTAAACAATAAAACATAGAAAACTTAAATCTGTTATATTTACACAGAAAAATGCAGCAAATTGTCTTCACCACTTTATTAAAATTAAAAGAGAAATATATACATAAACAATTTCAGCTGAAAAAGACTTAAAAAAAAAAAACAACGATAAGAAACTTTCCCAATCAGAAAAAAATAAAGGCAGAAAATGTTGGGAAACATTCCCAAACAACCAAACAAATATGATTTTACTTATCTTAATATTAGTGGTTGTCCATATTAGTGGTTGTCCATAGGAAGTTTACACATTTTAAAATATTCCAATGCAATAAGATGAAAGTCAATTATCGCAGCCTTTCACATTCCTTTTCTATTTTAAAGTTGTACTTTTTCCTTTTTTTTTTAAAAATTTCCTAACTTCTAAATGTGATAGTGTTTGAGAAGAGATGCATTCCTCACGTAAATTTAATTAATTTTTTTCCAGTATCGAAGACTGACTTAAAGCTCCACCTTGGATCATATATCCAGCATAGTCCTCTATTATCCCCAATCCTTTTTTAGTGAAGATGGTTGCAATTTGTTGTTTTGAGATGATAATTATTTAATCAATGGTTTACCTTAATATTTAGGATGTGTAATAAGTTTACAATCTTATGGAATGATTATGTGATATTTATGTATTTATTTTTAGGATATTGGTATTGGAATCATGTGTATTTGAAGCGTATATCTAGGAGTAACATTTGGTACTATTTTACATAAATATTGTTATATAAGTGTTGGGAGTATCAAATTTGAGACTTACAATAATTACCTTATTTAAAGTATCCTACATATACATATAACCAAATAAATGATGTTAAGTATTGTTATGTGAGCTAGTTTTAATGGTTGTAGCATATACGACTGTCTGCTCTCAGATAAAAGGGATTCTTTTTGAAATATTATAGATTATTACCATATACACACACACACACACACATATGGTGTACTCACTATGGTAATTTGTAGAATTTAGGGGGAAACTCTGCATGGATAATTATTCCTAAGGGTAGAAGTGTTTTTCTACAATAATCAATCTTGTCTTATGCCACTTATCTACACGTTCTTAATCTATTGTTATTACACTTGATTTGGCCTATTTAGTTTGGAAACTAAACGTTGATAGATATCTTATAAATTAGTATAAAATTTAAAATCACTAAGTGAGTATTTATTGCATAATTGAGAAATGCTAATCGATAGTTTGATAACTAAATAATAGCAAATTGATTTGAAGCATATTGTCTTTAGTAGGTGGAAGATGCCTTGATTTTGTTTAGTCAAATTTCATTTGTTAAACATACTAATTCTAGTTTATCCGACTATAGAATATTTTTGGGATAAGAGTTGATTTGAATACGAATTACATTGGTTTCTTCTTATAATCTTGAGTGGATCCCTTTATTTGGCATTGTTTAGGGTTTAGTTTTTTACCTTAGCATGTTAATTTTGTAATTTCACACCAATTAGAGAAACCCCAATAATTCAACTATTTTGGTCCAGTTTATGTGTTGTTTAACTATAGTGAAGTCAACTATGAAATTATATCAAGAGATTATATCCAAATTTTCGGCCAACCAAGTGCAGGATGGTTGAAGTCCATGTGTCAAACTACGGTTCCTCTGCAAATTATATACGTAGGCAAGGCCGTCATAGATGAGCCGCAGAGGAATTAGGTTTGGCCCCTAGGCTTGTTTCCTTTTTATTACTTTGAGTTCATAATGATATAATGTATTTGTTTAGCTTATGACTTGATTGTGCATTCAGTTTATGAATGTGTTGGTTGAACTATGTAAGTCTGTTTTGATGATTTAATTTTGAATTGTCCCCATTTGAAAACTCTCTTAGGATAGCGTAAGCAATTTAGTTGTCTAACTAAATATATTAATCTATAGCTGATCAAATGTTGTATTGCTTCTTGGAGTGCCTTCTTGGGTAGTAGCTTGTGAGTTTTGCAAGTGTTCTTGAGAAAAAATTGATAGTTGTGTTTTGTCCTTAACTGTGTTTTGAGTGTTATATTTTACGGCATTACATTTGGTATCAGAGCCTGGTTGCAACACTAGAATCTCTGGGTAATAATGTTTCTCATGTGGTGTTGTGTGATTTTTTTGTGTGCTTGTCTAAGCCTTGTTGTGATTAATGGTTGAAATGACTTTATGGGATCTTGATTCACTTTCATCATTCTTGATAATTTTGATTGTGGGAGAGTTAATTAAAAAGGGAATAACTATGTTGTTAAATCGAATGAACATTATGTAGCCTCATGTGAATGATGTATTTGATTATGAAGAAGTTAAATAGCCCAGTTTATAGATTTTGACTTGCCAATATTTAAATATTAATGCACCTATCTACCCTCCCGTAGGACTTGTAAGTGTTTATGATGAACAAGATTAGGAAAAGTAAATGCGTGAATTGTATGTTTCATTCATGTTGATTAGCATGTCATGGTGAATTGTTGTTCTGAAGACCGAGTCAATCTAGGATGGAAGTAGAAGGGAAAACAAAGTGAATGGCTAGAAAACTATGGATATGATTGTTATAAAATCCACCCTCGTGTTATCCTATAACCTTGAACCTTATGGAGATGAAAGATGATTCTTAAGACATGACTATTATGTAGACAATACAACTTTACTAAAGTAAACATCATTTAACTTCATAATGCAAGAGAATAATTTAGTGTAAAAGATTATAATTCTTATATCTAAATCTATGTTCCTTGGAGTGATTTGAAAATGTAATTCTTTTCTTGTGTGGAGAAATGAAGTGTTTCCAAATAGTGCATGTTGCCTTAAAATCAATTGGATGTGTGTTTTGCGTAAGGCTATTTTCAAGATAGGAAAGAAATATCCTTGATTGAGTAAAGGACCTTGGTCTTGAAATTGCATTCCTACCATAGGATGTATGCATGAACTTGTGTATGGAATCAATTACCATTAAGTAAATTTTTTGAGATAAACTAGAATAGTGAAACCATGTGCATGGTAAATAAATAATAATAATGGTAAGGAAAAGAATGCATTAGTAAATCTTTCCTTGTTTAATTTCAAATATAAGCTCTTCTTTCATTGCATACTATGCCTGAAAAGTAAAATTTCATGTGCATCATGGTAGACTTACATTGGCGACACTTAGGTTCCCAATTGCATTAGAATTGATAGAATATCATATAAATGATAACTCATTATATCCTATCTAGAGATGCAAATACTAACTGCATGGCTAAGTAATTTTTAAGTGAAAAGAATGTTGTGCTTGTGGTGCTAATAGATTGGACTATGCTTTCCTCATTGTGTACGAGTATTGGGTAGCCTTGTTGAGGAGATGTTTTATAGTGGATGTGTATGTCAATTATAGAATATAATATTTTGCAGTTTAATTGTGTAAGAAAATGGCTTGTTTCTTAACAAAAAATAAAAGTTGGAAATGAAGTTATTTTGTATTCCTTGTGGATGTGAATACCTCATAATGGATCTTTTGTTGTGTACTAAGGGAATTTTTGTGGATAGACCAAGTTGTAAAAGTAAGTGTATGTATTGTGCATCTGTGACTCATACGAAATAGAATGATAAAATTCTTGATAGTTAATGTGACTTGTCATGTGGAAACTAGTATATGTGTTGTACCCAAGTGTGAGATACAGGTTATCTGACTTGGGACAAGGGTGGTGGACATCTAGTATGATCCCTTATGAGTACCCTTTGTGATGGAATTTATGTAAGCTAGGCTAGTTGTGTGTTTATGTAAACGTATCAAGTGTGTGGATGTGTATTTATTAAATGAAATGTAATGTATTCCTTTGTGCTAGTCTTATTTGTATGTCAAATGTGTACCCCTAGTGTATGGTTCCCCCCTTATGGGAGTGAGATGCCAGCTAGTGTAAATAGGGATTGAGAGGTACATGTTCTCCCATCGGGAAATTATGAGCTCAGGGCATTGTCCCTAATCCTGAAAAAGGATCTATGTTGAGTCATTGTAATCCTCCCATGGACATTGACCGTGGCTTGATCCCCCACATATGAGAGACACACTTGTTGGTTCATAGTGCAACCCTATTCCTTGATGTTATAACCCATGGTAAAGGATGGAATTACATGGACCACTAGTGATTCATATTTATGTGGTCAGGGACCACCAGTTATTTATCTTCATGTGGTCAAGGACCACCAGTGATACATATTTATGTGGTCAGGGACCACCAGTTATTCATATTTATGTGGTCAGGGACCACCAGTTATTTCATGCTATTATACTTATCTAGTTAGAGAACCATTGTTCCCCTCCTCCCCTTAGGTGACTTGTCAAGTCACATGGTGCTCGTGATGTGCAAATTTTATTGTTGAAATATGAATTTTTCATAATTCTTGATTGATGTTTTATTTTATTATGTGCTAGCAATGTGGGATTTTACAATTATTTTATTAGGCTATTTAGCCATTTGAAGGTTGTTATAGTTTGATTTTCCTTGAGGACTTGTTTAAATTTCTTTTTTTGAATTAACTTTGAAATGTTGCAATGTAGCTACAATTGATCTTTATTTTGTTTCTCTCTTGAATTTATAACTTTTCCTCTTTGGGAGTTTTATTGAAACTTGGGTTTGTGATCTTATGTAACTTAGTTTGAGGCTTTCCCCTTGTTTGCAAATTGCTACCATGTGTGGTGTATTGTGAAATTTGTAAAATGACATATCCCAGGGGGTTCCTTGGCAGGTCGTGTAAGGGAGTAGATGCGTTGGGGAATCATCTTGAAAGGGGTTGTAAATGGGACCGGTATGGGACGGTCATTGATCCATTCTTCCCCTCATTTTATCATTGTTTTTATCTATATGGAGGAGTCCTTAGATAAGGACCTCAAGATCATCTTTTTGATTTGCTATGGTATCCAGGAATATTCATCCTTGTAAACCCGATTATGTGAGCCATATGTTGTAAATTATATGATTGTATGAGGAAAGGCACACCCATTGGGAAGAGCATCCTTGCTATTGTTTTGTGCATTTGTGAAATTGCAAGTAAATGTGATGTGGCATACCTGTGGACTATGTGTGAAAGTAACAAATTATGCAAAGTTAATATTCTTTGAGACATGGTATGAGAGCCATGGTTATAAGGTAAAAGGTTCTCTGAAGGACATATTTGGGAAAAATGTGAAGTTAATAAATCTGAGACATGATTGGCCATTAAAACAAAACTATTTTCTAACATCATGAGTGATATTTATGGTGCAAAGAAATTTTGAGGTGTATCAAAGGTTATGAACTCATTTAGATTGTGTAAATTAATTGAAGTTTGTTGCATTGCTAATAAATTAGAGCTACATGGATGGTTATTAGCATTGGTTAAATTGAGCATATCAGATAAATGTTCTATTGTGAGAAATTTCATTCTAAGTATTTGAATGTTTAATTCAAGGAAGAGATTGTCTCTACTATGTACTTATAGTTGAATGCTTTGATTATTTCACCACGAAAGTAAAGTAATTAGTATGTGTAATAGATTAATGCATGTTGCTATATTGAGATTATGTTTCGGTAATGCCCATAAACTCCTAGGGGAAGTTGCAATTAACTACTCAAATGCAATAATTTTTTTTTTTTTTAAGTACAATTAACATGCAAGTTCACTACACATTGCCAACAACCCCTAAGGTTATGAGACTGAGATTACTTTGAAACCCAAACAAGAAACATGAATTGAAAACACAACATTTAATTACTTAGAGAAATAAGAACGCATACATTCCAAATGAGATGAATTACATCAAGAATAATAAATACCACAAGATTTTAAATAACAATAATCAATTAACAATACGATTACAACACTCTTTCCCCAAATGAGATATTTCCAATAAGCATGGTTATTATTACAACTTCCACCTCGATAACAATGAGGGGTAATAAAAAATACAATATCAACTGAAAGAATAAAGCACAAGAAGAAACTGGAATCCCATGAGCTCTCCAATTGGAAATCTCGTCCACATGAACAAAGGACGACCCAACAGATTAAGGTGCACGTTCCACCCAACCATGTGATATCTGAAGGCTCACCCCCTGTGCTAGGAGATAGTAACAAGTAATCCAACACAAGACCATCTACCTCTAGACACAGGCTAATACACAACTGAACTGAAACAAATACAAATTCCATAACACCTAACACAATGGTTACAATGCTTCCAGATAACAATGATCATTTACGCAGTCCAACAAACTGACTTCCGGTTGACATAGAGAGAGTGTCGTGATGACATTTTCTATGAGTTACCCAAGCTCAGTCAGTCTCCGGCTACCATACCCCCATCTTAAGTTTTTCAACTTCAGCCTAAACTCCTAACAAATTGCCCTCATACAAATTGTGCTTCTTGTCTCATCTCAAACCTTAAAAGTGAATGAGTTATGAGAGAGGCATTAATTATCTTAATTAGTTTGAGAGTTTTTCATTAATTCTTTTTATGTTATCACTTACTTAAAACCCTAAGTGAGTTACCCTAGTGCCCCTTTGTGTGCCAGACCCCCACAAAGAGCCACTCTCCTATCGACAACACATACACGGTACAAAACCATAATTCAATGGGTAAACTAGATAAGATAACCTCTCCAATCCAAGGAGGCAACAAATAAAAGAAACTCACTTCAACCACTGGAGGAAACAAGGTACATACTCCACTCCTTCCAAAGGAGGCACAAACCATCCCCGTTCGTGAAAATCGAGTAGGACAACATGATACATCTATACACGTTACCCAAGACAAAACAGAGGTTGACTACATAATACAACCCCAATAGATTAAAAACCCCATCTGGAAGACTGACATAAACAAATGACTCAATTTCCCAACATAGAGAATGAACGAAAACATCACTTAGAAAGCATTTCAGGCAACTCAATAAACTAATGTTAGGGTTTCCTAAACTCAAGCCAAGCAATGACGTAGTGCAAGAAATCAATTAAATAATTAACCTTATTTGCACATACTCATTAGTAACTCAAATCACATTAGCAATTTTAAGGAATTTAAACCAATAATTTCATTTCATTTTCTCCAATTACACATAATGATTAAAACATTCTTTTTCAATAACCTCATTTGATTATAACATCAACTTTTTAAATAAATCATTTGATTATAAAATCAACATTTTAAATAAAAACATTTGTTATAAAGCCAATTTCAATTCCACTATAATAATGAAATAATCATTTTAAAGAAATTCCTATTTTAAATATTTAAATAATTTTATAATCCAACTAATTCAAATTAATCCCTTATTAATTAACATATATATATATATATATATATATATTTAAATCATAAAATAATTACTTAAATTAAATTAAAATATTATATATATATAATATAAACCAATATTAATAAATAATAAAAACAACCTTAAAAAAAATTAAATAAATAAAAATGAAATTTAAAACAAAAACGAAGCCCTAATTAGGGCACGAGAGCCACCTCCCTAGGGCAACCTGTACTGATGTACCGCCTCCCACAAGGCGCTTAATTGCAGGAGAGGCATAGCCCACCTCCCACAGCATGTAGTCCGTAGCCACACAGCCCACCTCCCATGGGGTCGGGGCCGGGCTTGTGTGGCTCTCTGCTACGGGCCACCTCTTGGTTGCATGCGGGGATGGTTTCAAGTAGTGTAGGTTTAATATTATATTTTCCTACACATTATTAAGCATATCTTAGGTTATAAGAGATGTGGTTTATGTGAGGACACATGGTGTAATCCATCGATTACATGTGTTGCTCCCACTCACACTTGGGTGGTTGAGTTTCACACCCTCTTTTGGCCTTATATGCCACCTCACAAAACCACTCATTTGTCTCTTTCTGAGTAGGTTATGCCACCTATTTGGCATTTTCCAAGTAGGCATACCTCCCACCTAATTTGGTTATTTGGGAGTTATTACCCCTCTTGGAATTATTTTCCCATATTGTGCTATATAATCAGCACTCACCTCTCCCTCCTATCTAGTCTAGATGAGTTCATATTCACTCAATCAATTCAAGGGAGAGTTGAGGCATATTGTATCATTTAGTGTGTGATAATAACATCATTTTGTTATTGTACTATATTCCTACATTTTATCTCTTGTTGCTCTTGTGTGGAAGGTTTATCTTGGTTTTGTAGGTGATCCTGGGTGCTCGAGTTCATCAACAACTCTTACATGGTATCAGAGCATCAGATCTGCAAGCCCCTTCTCAAATTTGAGAGATTTGTGAGTGTTTTAATCAGTATTGCAGGTTGTAGCATGCCTTTACTTGTCTTAAGTAGCTGATTCTACCTTTTCATTCTATTTTTTGGTTGTTGGGGTCGTTTTATATTGCTAAAGACGTTTTTTTTACACTAGATCCACATTTTCTGTATATTTTAAAGAAAATCCGCCGTCTGGGTTTTGTTCGCAGCAGAAAATAACCATCTAGGTCGTTGCTAGTTTCTGCATACAGGTTACATATTTTGCAGAATCTAAATCGGAACATTTCAGCAGACCCCCTCTCCAATTGCATTTTTTATTTTGCAGTCAATCTTTGGAGGGCCATAATTCAGTCATACAAGCTCTTTTTTCTGAGAATTTTTTTTTGATTTGGGGTAGAATTTCATAGGCTTTGCAGTGGTATGATCCATTTTTTCTCAAGTGATCTGGATTTTCCAGAAAATCAGTTTTATCAGCAGATCTGAAGGACAGTTCTCATTTTTGGAACTTCAAACGGCTATAACTTTCACATATGACCTCGGATCGAGGTGATTCTTTTTTTGAAAGTTGTTATTTTTCCGAGCACTACACATTGGTGCTATTTTTAGGTTCTTATATTGAGATTATTATATACTTTCAGTATTTGGGTCCAATTTTGGACATTGTAAAATTCTGGAAAATAACTCCAGAATTGTAAACGCACTACTTATAAAGTGCCACCATTATATTTTTCTGGGGGGGATCATGATTGAGTGAATTTGGGGGGGGTGATCTTGTGGTGTTTGATTTCTTTCATTTCTTTGTTGTGTGTTCTTACAATGGGTAAACATAACATTGAACTCCTAACTCCATATAATTATGCATCATGGAAACAATCAGTATGGAATTATCTAATGGGAAAAGGTTGCACAGGCTATGTAAAAGAATCTATTCCTCAACCTGCTGATGTTGGTGCAAAAGCTTTGTGGGAGATCAATCATGAGAAAACTCTTGGTTACATTTGTTCACTAGTCTCTTTTGATTTACAATTTCATCTTGAATCATGCAAGACACCTAAGGAGGCTTGGGAGACTCTTGAAAATTTGTATGGTAAAACTAATAAGATTAGGGGTTATCAGATCGATAATGATTTGACGAATCTTGATCCAAAAAGTTTTAACCACATCCAAGACTATATCTCCAAGATTAAGCAACTAAGATCACAGCTAAAGGATTGCAAGATTACTAAGGAGGATTTACAGTTGATTCTAAATGTGTTATCTAAGCTTGGTCCTGAGTATTCGGTGTTTGTTTCTGGCTTTCACACCAATAGGATTTCTATGGGAACTACATATGTTGTGCCTACATTTGATGCATTTTTAGATCTTCTAATCCAAGAGGAAGCAAAGCTGATTCAAATGGGTCTCATCAAGGTTTCCAAGTCACAAGCTTTGATGGCTAGTGAGCCTAAGATACAGAAAGAATCAGGGCATCTTGATCAGAAACAAAAGAAGAAAAAGAACAAGCAACAAAAAGAATTTGAATCCTCTTCCTCAAAAGGGGAATCATCTAAGAAGGAGAAGCCCACATGTGCATATTGCAAGAAAACTGGGCATGATGAACATCAATGTTATTTAAAACAAATTGATGAGTTGAAGACTCTTTTAGCAAAGAATAAAATCGATTTTCCTTCAACTATGGATTCATCATCTTCTTCTAAACCAAAGTCGGAGAAACAAAAGGGGAAAGCACTTGTTGCAGTTGCAGATTCTAAATCAGGGAGATGGATCCTTGATTCTGGAGCTTCACATCACATGGCTTCATCACAGAGTATGTTCTCTTCATTTGAAACTTGTTCATCACCAAACATCTTGATGGCTAACAACACACAAGTGAGTGTTTGTGGGAAAGGATCTATTGACATAGATGAAGGATCATTCAATGATGTTCTTTGTGTTCCTTCATTGTCAACAAATATCCTTTCTATCTATCAAATCACACATGGTGGGGAAGAAAAGAGTGTTGAGTTCACACCAGATTCTGTGATTATTCGGGATTTGCATAGCAGAGATATTGTTGCAGTTGGGGAGGTAGATCATCAATCTCATGTATACACCTTCTCACATTTTTCCTCTGATGTTCCTTCAACTGATGTACACACTCATGCATCTAGTGTGGACACTTTTGAGGAGATTCAATATGGTCAAGTGAATCTTGGTATCATTTCAACTGAGGTTCAAGAGACATGTGTTGAGACTTCATCTCCTACATCACCTGTCGCTTCTGATTATACTGGTATTGCTAAACCCATGGCTTCTATTGATTCAGTGCAGCAGGACATTCATTGTCTTCCAGACATAGCTACTTGGGATGAGTACTTGACAGACATTGCAGGTTTGTTTTGTGAGTCCTATCTTGCAAACTTGGAGGACACAATTGAGTGTATACATCTTCTCTTTGATGAAGTTGCTTCGTCTTCTTCAGATGTTGAGGGGGAACCTTTTGAACCTCTTGTTCTTTACCCACACGATCATTCTTCACAGCTTGACATGATTGTGGCCACTATTGAGCGACATTTGGAGAAGACACCTTTGTCTTCAGAAGAGATATCTTTGTCTTCAAATTTTGTTCTACATCCATCTCCACTAGGTTCTGGATTGTCATCTTCTACAGTGTGGCCTAGAACACCTAATTTGATGGTGACAACTTTCAGCATTGACATGGGGACACATAAGCAAAGTTCAGAGACATCGTATGTTTTCATCATTCTTCCTTCATATTCCTTTCAGGAATGGGAAGATATCTTGCATACATCCTTGGTTTTCTTTCTTCCTAAGGGGAGGAATATTGTTCGACAATCTTGGATCATCTTCAGCTTCTTGTGGGGAGCATTCACCAACAATGCAGGAGATTCTATATTTGGGGACTATATGGTCTTTCTTCTTCTTCTCTCTTGGGGGATATTTTTGTCCTACGAGTTTTCTCTTTCTCATCTTTGAGAGATTTCATTGTTGTACATGGGTACCTAACATGGCCTTGTAGCCGGGACCCATCTTTGCATTGTTTCATCCTTTCACCCACCTAAGCTATGCTTAAGGGGGGGTGTTAGTGTAGGTTTTTTAATATTATATTTTCCTACACATTATTAAGCATACCTTAGGTTATAAGAGATGTGGTTTATGTGAGGACACATGGCGTAATCCATTGATTACATGTGTTGCTCCCACTCACACTTGGGTGGTTGAGTTTCACACCCTCTTTTGGCCTTATATGCCACCTCACAAAACCACTCATCTGTCTCTTTCTAAGTAGGTTATGCCACATGTTTGGCATTTTCCAAGTAGGCATAACTCACACCTAATTTGGTTATTTGAGAGTTATTACCCCTCTTAGAATTTTTTGCCCTTATTGTGCTATATAATCAGCACTCACCTCTCCCTCCTATCTAGTCTAGATGAGTTCATATTAACTCAATCAATTCAAAGGAGAGTTGAGGCATATTGTATCATTTAGTGTGTGATAATAACATCATTTTGTTATTGCACTATATTCCTGCATTTTATCTCTTGCTGCTCTCGTGTGGAAGGTTTATCTTGGTTTTGCAGGTGATCCCTGTGCCTCGAAAAGCTATCAACAACTCTTACATTCCCACCCAAAAATTTATTTTATTCTTGTGAATTTTTCTTTTATATATTAATTTAATTTAAAACAGAAAAAAAAACCAGACTTCCCTGCATCCCCAGCACGAAATTTAACACAAATTTTTTTATATAAACCAATTTTTTTTAAGAAAAACTTCCACCCAACATATAAATTTTATATGCAAAATATAAGTGCATATACATATATGTATCATTTCACAGCCCAAATTGGGCAAATTTTCTAAAAAATAATGACAAAAGAATGAATTCTTTCAAGCACAATTTTATGAACTCAATTTTCCAGAAAATTTTCAACTTCAAATAAAGGTATTTCAAAAATTTATTTTGTTCCTTTCAACTTCTATTTAACTTGGAATTTTCAGCTGAAGGAGATTGTTTTTCCTCAAGAATTCTAAATGCTTTCAAGATTTTAAGAGGGTTTTCAAATTGATTTCTAAGCAAGATTTCAAATTGAAAGAGCAATTTTCAAAACAATAAGACATGAAGGAACCTGATTTTTTTTCTCCAAAGCTTGAAGGATTCAAATGGTGCTTCCAAATCTTTTTCCATCCCACCCAAGAAATTTCAACCTTCTTCTTCAAATCCAAGCAAAGCCATAGCAAAAACTCTCCACCAAATTGAAAAATTAAATTTCAAAAATGAAATTCCTTTGCTCTCATAGGGTTTCCCCAATTTTGGTCAAACCCCTAAAAATATCCC